>JAQJVL010001750.1:0-149081 GCA_035578905.1 Stictocephala bisonia | reverse complement strand
ATTTTTACAAATAATAGGAAAATACAATCATATTGAACGAATCAGACATTAAATCATTTATTTGTCAAAATAACCCTAACTAATATGTTGCATATTGAAAACAGTGCAGGTATGCAACTCGTTCAAGTTATGGTTTTTTTAGATTTCACCCCTCTTTGGTGTACAGTCAGTTCCGTCTATAGTAGACTTTTGATATAGCCAAAACATTTACACTTTTACAACCAGTACTTTTCTGTGCCCTAAATTATTTTTGCAACTTTTTGTAAATGAATATTCCACCAAAGATTAATCTATTGTTTATTGTTGATTTATTGTTTTTGTTGTTGTTATTGTTTATTTTGCTACATGTTTACTCTCGTTAATCTATACATATATAAACCAAATACCACTCACTCACTCACTGACTGACTAAACACGAAATCTCAAAAACCACCGAACGGATTCGTATGAAACTTGGTACGTAGCTTCCTCTAGGGTAGTAGGTGCTCGCTAAGAAACGGTTTCAAAAAATTCAATCAGGTTCGCGACCAAACCGTGAAAAACGCGACTTTTAAATTTATGTATTTTTTGTGAACCTACAAATCACATTGCAACAAAACTTGGTACCAAGCTTCCTTTTAGGTCTTAGATGAAATCTAGAAAAAAGTTTTCACAAAGTTCGGGTCATTTCAGCACTATAAAGAACTAGCAGAAAGTACCCGTGCTTCGCTACGGATTATGATTAAGGAACGGATTCGAATGCAAATTGGTATGTAGCTTTCTCTAGAGTTGTAGGTGCTCTCTGAGAAACTGTTTCAAAAAATTAAATTGGGTTCTCGACCAAACCGCGTAAAACGCGACGTTTAATTTTCGAATTTTCTGAACTTTAACATTAGATTAAAAGAAAATTTGGTGCTAAACTTCCTTTTAGGTCTAAGATGAATTCTGGGACGTTTTTTTCTGAACTTACAAAGCACATCGCAACTAAAATTGGTGCTAAGCTTTCTTTTAGGTTTTAAATGAACTGTAATAAAAATTTTACAACAAGTTTGGTTCTGCTCGGCACTATAACTCTTTATACTTTGCATAAGTGCTTATAAAAAAAAAACATTTCAATCACGTTTCAAACCAAACAGCAAAAAACTCGATACTTGACGATTGTTGTATATTTTCTAAACCTAGACAACAGATCACAAATAAACTTGATACTATGATTCTTCGGCTGATTGTAAATTAGCGATAGCAGTCTTGGCTGTTCACTAGAAGGCCGGTTCTTATCAGTTGACCTCTGCCCTCCCTCCCACTCCCCGCAACTCACCAGCACCGCACCGCAGTACGGCTCGGCTCATATCAGTCCAGTACACGCTTTTGACCTGAACACTGCTTTGCTGTTTGTTCAGTTCTGTCCATTGCTTATTACTTCTGAATACTACCTACTTTTTCTTAAATATTTTCTTTTGCCCCACTATTTGCTACCATAGTATTCGATTGCCTCACATCCTTTCATACCATCATTTTTTTACCTTTTTTCATGTCATAACTCTGACATTCTTAATAGTTCTCCTAGTTCAAACTTGATACAGTTGACATAACAGCTGACATAGTTACAACTCCGGCCACTCCACTTTGGGTAGGGTGTTCCCTTACTACATGAGTTTATATTGGTATTTTATTCTGTTAACTATTTTGCTTCTTTTACTTACTGCTTGTTTCAATTCTAGATCATCTGCTTGGGTTTGAACCTTTTCACTTCATCTTCTTCTTCTAATATACAAAGCTAAATTTTTCTTTATTCATCTTAATACTTTTTCTGAACAGTTGCACGACAATGGTTATTGAAACATTCAATATTGATGGTGTGGCAGTACCTCACCATGTCATAAAGATCACTGGGGACGGGGCTTGCCTTTTCTCCTCTTTATCTTATCTGGTCCACTGTACAGCTTCGCTAACACTCCGAGTGCGCGCTGACATTGTGCGTCACGTGTCCAACAACTGGCGCAGACTTAAGCCTTACACCTTGACCATAAATAAAGTCCCTTACAGAACTAAACGTCAGTACATCGCCGACATGTCACAGCCTTACTTCTATGGAACCTTTTGTGAGCTCATGGTTGCAGCAGAGGTCTTTCCTTATAAGTTCGAGCTCTTTCGTGACAGAAAACTCTTAGCCTGTTATGGGGATGAGGTTCAGGAAATAAAAAGACTTAAGTTCTCTGGTGATGACATGGCAGGGCACTTTGACGTTCTTATACCTTGCGAACAACGTTATGTACCAAATTATTTTCAAAACAGTCTACATACCTCAAAATCTTATGCCTCAACATTAAAATCCCAACCTGGTTTTTCTGAATCTATGCCCACCGACCCTATTACATCCAAACCTGGCCCATCTTCCCTTTGTGTCTATGAACCTGTTGCAGTCCAACCAGGCTCTTCTAAGCCCATCCTATCAAACCTTGAAACTCCCTTAGACATGAGTTCGGACGAATCAATCGTAACAGTGATCACACCTCAAAAATCTAGAGGTAGAAAACGAAGGAAAAGATTCACTGATTCCATCAAAAAAAAGCAGGTTAGGGAGTCTGTTGCTAAAAATACGGAGAGCCACCCTGAAATGCATAGAAAGGCTGTTAAAAAATATGCCGAGAGCCACCCTGAAGTGCACAGGGGGGCTGTTTAAAAATATGCCGAGAGCCACCCAGAAGTAAACAAAAGGGCTGTTAAAAAATATACCGAGAACAACCCCGAGATTAACAGAAAGTCTGTAAAGAAGTACTCAAAAAAACATCCTGAAGTTAATCGTGAGGCTACGTCAAAGTACAATGAGAGGCGTGCACAAGTAAAGTTACTGCCATGGACAATCAAGAAACTCTCAGGTTTCAAGTATGACCCAAACATTGAATATTCTACAGATAAAATAGTTCAACTTGGACCTCGAGAAAAGTGCAATTTCTGCCATGCTTTAAAATGGAAAGACGAAAGCCCCGGAATGTGTTGCAGTAATGGAAAAGTTCAACTGCTTCCCTTTCAAAAATATCCCGACCCCTTACATAGCCTTCTTTCTCACGACCATCCTGACGCTGAGCATTTTCTTAATAATATTCGCAAATACAACGGTTGTTTCCCAATGACGTCGTTTGGAGCAAAAGAGATAAAAGGAGACCATTTCATGCCAACATATAAGGTGCAAGGCCAGGTTTATCATAGAATAGGGAGTCTAATGCCTCGAACACAACAGCAGCCGTCTTTCCTTCAGATATATTTTGTTGGTGATGATAACCGTGAAAGAGACATTCGCTGTGGGTACTTTTAAGATGTCAAGCCAGCATTGGTAGGCCAGCTCCAAAAAATTCTTCATGAACATAGCAAATATATCAAAGAGTTCAAAGCTGCTATTGATTCTGTTCCCAAAGATCAGCAAGATTTCCAGGTTATCACTGCTGACCAGAAACCTTCGAGTGCTCACAAGGGACGTTACAATACTCCTACCACTAACGAAGTTGCTGTCTTGATTGTAGGCCAGGTGTTTGAAAAGCGAGACATTGTGCTATACAGTAGGGAAGACAAACTGATAAGAATCAGTGAGCTACATCGAGCGTATGATTCTCTTCAGTATCCTCTCATGTTCTACCATGGTGAAGATGGCTATTGTATCAACATCCCTCAGCGTGACCCAAATAGCAAGACAGCACTTAAGAAAACTGTGTCTGCAGCTGATTTCTACGGATATAATTTAATGGAGCGAGAAGGCGAAGAACCATATTTACTTTTGTTTCGCAACCTCCTCAACCAATTTTTGGTTGATATGTACGCAAAAATTGAAACAGAACGGCTAAACTTCATTCGAAACAACCAAAAAAAGTTGAGGAGTGAAGACTACATTCACTTGAAGGATGCCATGAGAAAAGCTGATGCTCAGGTATCGGAGCTGGGTAAGATGGTTGTACTGCCATCAAGCTTCACTGGAGGACCTCGCTACATGCATGAGCGTACTCAGGATGCAATGACCTATGTCCGCCATTTTGGTCGTCCAGATCTCTTTATAACTTTTACGTGCAACCCAAAATGGCGAGAGATATGTGAACTGCTCAAGGAAGGTCAGAAGGCTCAGCACAGACATGACTTGGTAGTGCGGGTTTTCTACTTAAAAGTGAAGCATTTGATGAAACTAACGAAAGTGTCTATATTTGGAGCATGTAGATGTCACATGTTCTCCATAGAATGGCAAAAAAGAGGCCTTCCTCATGTACACATTCTCCTTTGGCTAGAAGAAAAGATTAAACCAGACATGATTGACAAAGTTATTTGTGCAGAGATACCTAACCCAGAGCTAGACCCTGCCCTCCATGAGATTGTGAAGTCAACTATGATCCACGGCCCATGTGGTGCTCTCAACAGAAATTCGCCCTGTATGGTTAATGGAGCTTGCAGCAAAAAGTATCCCCGTCCTCTACTAAGAGAAACACAGACTGGGGAAGACGGTTATCCTAAATACCGTAGGCGTTCTCCTTCAGATGGTGGATTTGTTGTTGACATCAACGGGGTAAAGCTTGACAATCAATGGGTGGTACCTTTTAACCCTGTCCTGTCTCGCACCTTTTCAGCGCATATCAACGTCGAGTACTGCAACTCTGTCAAGTCTATCAAATATATTTGCAAATACGTCAACAAAGGGTCCGATAAAGCAGCTTTTACAGTTGAAAATGAACTTGACGAGGTGACAAGGTACCAGACAGGACGCTACATTAGTACTTCTGAAGCTGTCTGGCGAATTCTCTGCTTTCCAATACATGATCGCCATCCCCCAGTCATGCATCTTGCAGTTCATCTTGAAAACGGCCAAAGAGTTTATTTTAACGAAGAAAATGTCATGGAAAGGCTAAACAACCCGCCAAAAACTACTCTTTTGGGCTTCTTCGATCTGTGCAAAACCGATGCGTTTGCAAGAACCCTCCTTTACTCTGAAGTTCCGTCATATTTCGTATGGAAAAAGAATACCTTTTGTAGAAGAAAGCCAGGGAAATCAGTACCAGGCTATCCCGGGGTGAAAAAAGATCAGGTTTTAGGCAGGGTATATACTGTTCACCCTAATAACTCTGAGTGCTATTTTCTACGCCTTCTCCTACACGAAGGCAAAGGGCCTACGTCATTTGAATATCTTAGGAACGTAAATGGAGTGGTCCACCAAACGTTTCAGTCTGCATGTACAGCTCTTGGTTTGCTCGAAGACGACACTCACTGGGATCGAACACTAGAAGAAGCTTCACTCTCAGACTCCCCGTCCAAGATCCGCGAACTACTTGCCATCATGTTGGTGTTTTGCCAAGTAAGTAGTCCTCTCACATTATGGGAAAAACACCGCGACAGTTTGGCGGACGACGTAAAGAGGTCGATGGAGACAGAGTTTGGGGATGTGCAACAGCGTATGGACATTGTGTACAATAAATGTTTGGCTTTACTCGAAGATTTGGTGTATTCAATGTCTGGCAACCGTCTCCAAAACTATGGTCTTCCTACACCACTTCGCGAGCAAGAGTCCATCACTAACAACCTGGAACGCCTCAGAGAAATTTCTTTCGATGTAGTCCAGCTCTGTGAAATGGTTGCTGTAAATGTTCCAAATCTGAACGAAGAACAACTGAATATTTACAAAGAAATTACCTGCAGTATTATTTCAGAATCTGGGCAATTCTTTTTCCTGGACGCTCCTGGTGTTACCGGAAAAACATTTTTGATAAATTTGTTGTTAGCAAAAATAAGGAATGAGAAAAAGATTGCCATCGCAGTTGCATCCTCTGGCATTGCTGCGACACTGCTTGATGGTGGGAAGACGGCTCATTCGCTTTCAAGTTGCCTCTCAACCTGAACCACTCAGAAACACCTATTTGCAACATATCAAGACAAAGCAATATGGGCCAGGTACTCAAAGAAACAGTATTAATTGTTTGGGACGAGTGTACCATGGCCCACAAAGGAGGTATAGAGGCTCTGGACAGGACACTTCAAGACATCAGGAACTGCAAACGTCTAATGGGCGGAGTAACAGTTCTGCTGGCTGGAGACTTCAGGCAAACCTTGCCCGTGATACCTCGAGGAACTCGGGCTGATGAGGTGAAAGCGTGCCTTAAGTCATCCTTCTTATGGCCAAAAATTAAAATCCTGTCTTTGAGAGTTAACATGAGAGTTCATTTGAATGGAGATTTGAAAGCAGAAGAATTTTCTACATTAGTTTTACAAATAGGTGATGGTAAACTGCTAGAAGATCATGAAGGTAAATGTGCAATACCTCAAAATCTTTGTCATACTGTTAGTGATATGAAGACACTGCTTGACAAGATATATCCTAACTTAAATGACAATGTGAACAATAGTCCAACATGGCTGCAAGAGAGGGCGATTCTTACCCCAACTAACGACTCTGCAAATATAATAAACCTTTCGTTGTTAGAAAATTGCCTTCTGCTATTGTGAGGTATGAATCTGTGGACTCAGTGGTTGAGACAGAAGACGCTGTTCACTATCCAGCGGAGTTTCTCCACACTCTGAACCCCCCTGGAATTCCACCTCATGTTCTTTCTCTAAAAGTCGGTGCTCCAATAATGCTACTCCGCAACCTAAACCCTCCCAAACTCTGTAACGGTACCAGGCTGCAGGTGAAAACTCTGCATAAACATGTTATTGAAGCGACAATATTTACAGGCGTTGGTCAAGGAGAAACTGTTTTTATTCCCCGAATTCCTTTTATTCCCTCAGACTACCATTTTGCATTCAAACGTCTGCAGTTCCCTGTAAAATTATGCTATGCCATGACTATTAACAAGGCACAAGGGCAAAGTTTGAAGATGGCTGGGGTAGATCTGAGCAATGACTGTTTCTCCCATGGCCAGTTATACGTAGCATGTTCTAGAGTAAGCTCATCTGACAGTCTGGTCGTCCTTCAGCCAGAAAAAAGGACTAAAAATGTTGTTTACAAAGAGGTACTAAGCACTTAAGAAAACAACAACAACATCAATTTTGGCTGTCCGTATATATCTATCAGACTAAAATGTACTACAATATATTTAAGTACTTGCATATATTAAACTACCTGGTGGGACTGTTCCGGCAGAGGATAGGGTGACTGCCTTACCAAATAAAACTACCCGGTGAGACTGTTCCGGCAGAGGCTAGGGTGACTGCCTTAACAAATAAAACTACCCGGTGAGACTGTTCCGGCAGAGGCTAGGGTGACTGCCTTACCAAATAAAACTACCCGGTGGGATTGATTCGGCAGAGGCTAGGGTGACTGCCTTACCAAATAAAACTACCCGGTGAGACTGTTCCGGCAGAGGCTAGGGTGACTGCCTTACCAAATAAAACTACCCGGTGTGATTGATTCGGCAGAGGCTAGGGTGACTGCATTAACAAATAAAACTACCCGGTGTGATTGATTCGGCAGAGGCTAGGGTGACTGTCTTACCAAATAAAATTACCCGGTGTTTTTAATTAAATGTTATATATATATATATATTTTTTTTTTTTTTTTTTTTAAATAAGTTGTAAATATGGTCTCTACCTGCCGGCCTCCCCGTGGCGAGACTGGATACGCCAGATTCATTTTCTCAATTTTAATTCTGGTAAACCAACGGGCAGATGTACTCGAGTTACTAACAATTAATTATTTCGTTCCTCGGCGAAAATACACAACCCGTACATAGGTCCTAATGTAAGTGTTCCTTAATCATAATCCGTAGCGAAGCACGGGTACTTTCTGCTAGTTTTACTAATATTTGAAGTGGCCTGGGTATGTATACTGTGTTGTATTATGTTATGTTTTATTTTAATGTGTTATGCTATATTATATTTATGTCCATATTCATATGTACTTAGGCCTAATAAGATGTTGGTTTGAATTGATATAATTTTGATTAAATGCCTGATTTAGTTATAATGTTTTGATTGTATAAATATGAAGAGACTTAGCATGTTTGTTAATAAAGAAAAAAATCGATAGTAATAACTACTATTTGAAAAGTAACAATGAAAGAAAGAAATTTATAAAAATGTATTTTATAATGTAAATATCTATTTACTTATAGTAAATGTATTTATCTATAAGTGTTTTCCTCAAATATACATAGGCTAGCGGAATAAATAAAAATGACTACTTGTACAATATTTGTTGTACAAAATAATAAAAAGAATTTGAATATTGAATATATATTAAAAATAAAATTTTGTTTGTTATGAAATATTTAATTTTCTAATTGAACATAATTAATGGTAATTTTATATTAATTAGTTACATAATGTTAATTTGCAAGTTCTTTACTGTGAATAAAAATTACATATAATATATGAAAATGACTAATAAACGAACAAGTTTATAACATATACAAATGAAATACTTTAAGATGTTTATTAACAATTAAAAAGTACATATTTCATAAAAATTGTACGGGGACGTTGTACATAATTATTTATCTAATGCTGCTTAATCAATATTAAAATACATACGAAACACTATGTGTTTTTCATTTATTTAGACCGGTATATTTATAGATTAATTACACAGAAAACTGAAAGGTTCATAGCCAATTAACTGAACCTAAACAAATACTGCTTAATGGTTTGTTGACATATAAACAAGGCAATTTGTCTTTTCAGTGTGGCCAGCCTAACAAATATATACAAACCAGTCGTTTACAGTTTAGAGCCATTGCCAACTGACATGTTTGGTTATGACTTGTTGTTACCTAGAATTAAAACTGCTGTTTTCTGTACACTTGTAGATCATGTAATTTAATTTAATAAATATTGTTTGTAGAGGACTGCAAACAAACAATTTTATGAAACTAAAGTTGATACAGTACTCCAAAATGTTTAAACAATATATTGTTGGAATAGTTCTCACGTTGTTACTACAGTATATCCTTTGTTGGTTGGGACATTTAACACGTTAGCTTCATAGACAGTCAAGAGATTTATATGGCATAAAATTACTCTTAACCTATCGTTAAATTTGACAAGCCAATAATTTCTTATAACATATGATTTTTATGGTAACAATGACCAATAGTTAACAAAATGTTCTCTCTGAAATTCATAATGTGCAAATTTTATGTTATAAATAATGGGGACAATTGACTTGCAAAAATCAACCAACATGACAAATAATTTCCGATATTTTATTTTCTTGTTTTAACTACATCAAAATGACAGGTAGCAAAAATAACTCCCCTTGTTTATACAGTAAATTCGAACTTCAATTGCATATTTTAACGATGGTTCAGTACATTCAAACCTTTAGCCACAAGACAATACAATAACTAAATTCAACCAGCAAACACAAAACAAACTATAAACATATAAGCAAACTAATAATAATGTATTACATAACAAATTCATAAAATATCCACTCCGATGATCTCTTTAAAAAATAAACGATCACAATACATCATTCCATTATAATATTATCATGTAAGTATTTTCATAACAATAAAGTTGAATTTTTAAGAATGTGACACATAGCTGCACTTTATTGGTGCATTGTAATTGATATTTTTGATTTTTTTACTAGCCAACAGTCACTGACCAAAGATTTTAGAAAAAATACTCACTTATAAATTAATGTAAATCTGAAATGATGAAGGTTATATTATTGGAACGTTTATAAATAAATAAGCAATTAAATTCACTGATCCTCAACATTGAAATTGGCTACAAGTGTTAAAAAATAAACTGAATTTTAAAAGAAATTATGTCGTTTTTTTTTTTTTTTTTAAAGTTCTTATTTATTAAATATTTAAATTGTATTAATATAAACATTTTCAATGTTATAATTTACTGATAGTTGTAGTTTACTGTGAATTTTTTTTTATTTTAATTTTATTTATTTTGTCTGTGTCAAATTATGAATTCTGTCAAACTCATAACACAAAATGACAAAATGTTTTATGAGTTTGACAATCTTCAAAGACTAACATTCATGAACAAATTGTTGGTTTTACACTTCGTTGTTTTATCTCAGTTTTACCTTTCTATAATTTCAAAGTACAATAAATATTATTCCGTATGTCATTTAATGAAAAATAGGATATAAAACTTAGTATTTTTGTCAGTGTTATTAGGTTTATTTTCTTTGAATCAGCCTGGTTCCATTATATTCGAGAATGAGCTGTATCATACTCATAAGTCGTATGAATATGAATCATGATCAACACAGTCACTTCCAGCTACGAGCCCTCTACATGAGTAAGCGTGAATAAAAACATATATTTTATCTAGGATTACCTGGTGTCCTGTCTGCCAAAACCAGTTTACCGAGCTTTATATTTTGTATGTCTGTGATCTTTGTGAGTTTTATTGAGTATAATGTATGGTTTTAATACTATTTTAGCATATGTTTTTAATTACAAATCAAAAACGTTTTCACAAGATATCTCCGATTCCAATTCATTCGAAGTGACGTGTAAGTAAGTAAATTATGTAAAATTGACAAATCAGACTTTCTAGACTAAGACAATTTGACTCACCTGACCAACAAACATTACATAATAACAATCCAGCAATACACTTTCCTATCTAATTACGTAGGGAAAAAGAAACAGAGTTCGTTTTCGTTTGGTCGCTACAAACGTCTCACAGGCAGTTATGTATGGATTACGACTAATGTACATCTTTATACATAAATAGTAATAATACTATTTTTATCCTCGATGATTTGGGTGGAAAAAAGGTGGAATAAAGGGAGGGACTGACAAGGTGCTGGATTTGCCATCGGATAGTAAACTGGAGAAATTACTGGAGATTCAGCTTGGAGATACACATTCAGCGCATTATTGGATTTCTCTTTCCTTCTTCTCTGTGTGACAGTTGAAAATAATCTAAAAACTTCCACATAATAACAGTTTTAAAATACAATAAAATGCCCCAAGTAATAACGGTTAAAACAATAATACCATACAAACTATTTCTTTTCGGTTCTCTTCGTGTATTTAATTATCAACTCTTTCTTCTGCTTCTTACTAAGCTCTATGTTCATATAAACTTAGTATATAGTACAGGGTGTTCAAAAGGTCCGAGGACGGTTGAATATTGTTTAGACCGTTACAGATAAAGGTACAACACTTTGCACATTGCTGCTGGACATAAAAAGTTATTTTATCATGAATTCAGTGACCTTCGTAAGGGGACGGCGCATTAGGAGTTGGAAGAAAATCTTAAATGTAAGCATAGGTCGATATACATACCATTTTAAAGCACTACCACACTACCACTAGTAGCACATCATACCGCAGATTAGACCTCAAAAGGTTAATCCTGAACAAAAAATGGTGGCGCTCGAAAGTTACAATACTGATTTTATGTGCAAGATTTTAAACCACCACCATTTTGTGACGGATAAAGCTTTTGAAGTGCGGTTTGCGAAATTCTTCTATGCTTGATCAGCCCTTTAAAATTACATGCATATCAACCCATGCTTACACTTAAACCTTTCTACTAACTAACTCATCATGGACCGTTCTCATAGAAGAATAGCAGGTCACTGAATACATTTTAAAGTAAGTGTTTGAGTAAGGTATGTGTGAAGTTTTGTAGCTTCATCTAATATGGTTAGAACAAAACTAAGCCATTCTTAAACTTTCAGATAAGAACAGTATTGAAACTTTCGAGTGCCGACATTTTGTTTAGGATTAACATTTTGAGGTCTAATTTGCGGAATGATCTACCAGCTAAGAACTTTAAAATTGTATGTATATCGACGTATGCATAAATTTAAGATTTTCTTCCGACTCCTAGTGGGCTGTTCCCCTACGAAGGTAATGGATCACTGAATACATGTCCAGCAGCAATTTCAAAGTGTTGTACCTTTATGTGTAACGGTCTCAATATTCAACCGTCCTCGGACTTTTGAACGCCCGGTGTAGTATAACAGTACTATTAATCATTTGATATAACTTTTAAAAGTATAATATTTTAATACAAAATTGAACTCATAGTTCCTCACAGATCAGGGTTATTTCCGCTGACAACCAGCTAAATGTATGTTAATGTAGGAATAATAACAAATGTATTACAGATAGTTCTACTTGTAGCTATTAATTGTATCTATCATTGTAATGAAAAATGCTACAAACACATTCACCTTATGGTTATATAATTGCACAATTCATACTAAATTGTCATAAACAAATTCCATTATATTTTAACACTAACTGACTGAGTAAATAAAACGTAATAGTGATTGAATATGGAAAATAAAAACTCCCTTTAAAGAAAGTCAGTTTTTAATGCCAAACAGGAAAGAAAGTAATGGTCCCTTTTGTTGGTCCCCGAAATAAAGATTACAAAATAATTTGTTGTTCAGCGGTAAAAGTACCTAAAGCAAATAAGTTAAGAAAAAACAGTTAGAATATTTCCATTTAGTATTTTTTAAGATCATGACATACAACAAATTTTACATGTGTGGCATAAAACAATGATTTTCACAAACAAAAGAAACTTAAAATGGGTTTCGGGCTGTTATAAAAAGGATGAAAATTATAATCAAAAGGCCATGCGTACGTTTTGTATTCTTAACACAGTTAGTTTATTAAATATGTAGTATCTACGTCTTTCCTACTCTTAAATAGTAATATTAAATATATGTATATAAAAAGGACTATTGAAATTAGTGGGAGATCTATTACAGCATTGAGAAACAAGTATCCCGTGGGAAATAAGGCTAAGGACGGTCCCTAACATTGACCCAAAGTGTCTCTGCCGGTCAAAGGGAATAGATTGGATTTAACTAAAAAGATTGAGACCATTCTAACATAATTACTCAGTAGCAAATGTTTAAATAATTGCTAGTTCCTACGTAAAATCTACTGAAAAGTTATAAAAGTGTAAATAATGTTCCTTTCATTTTCTGTTTCAAAACTGATGATAAAGTTATCCTCAATATGCTTTGGATTCCTATAGAAATTAATTAATGGATCTTAAAGTTTATTATAGGTTAACAAACAACATATCAAAAACATGTGAAACACACAGCAGGCCTTGTAATGATCGTATAGAGTGTGTACAATATACCACCACAGCTGTTATAATAGTTCTGTATGTAAATTATTCATTGTTCATTACCCAATCGTCAAGATATGGGCGAATATGAGAGACGAATGAGTATAATGAGTGTAGGATGAATGAGTGTAGTCATTGTTACTAACTAAGGTCTACTGTTCCTCAGAAAAAGCTATTTATTAATAGCGCAATAGGCAGAGCACCTAAGGGACCTACAGCTTTACGTGGAAAGCGAACCACGTAATGTTGGTCTTATTTTCAGCTAACTGACAAGCCTGATACTCGGTTCCCTTCCCTACACAACATCTGAACCTTCACTACTGTCCATCTTCTCCACCCATCCACCCAGACTTCTCTAGTAATGTCCACGTCGATGGCAACCCGGTTACAGTACTGCACCACCAATTCCAACAATTGAAATTAAATATACACATACTAAAATGTGCCAGTTGTTAATATATTTAGCTGGTAATTTCATATTGCCTGCCATACAAAATTTACAGAAGTATATTCTGTGTTGCTGATTTCTAATTAGAATAAAATAAGTACTCCTTGTTTTCTTTAGTATTTTCATAATAAACACACTCACCTAATACATCACATTACATTAGGTCGAACATGCTATACACAATGTACGTGGTGTGACAATGTAAAAAGTTAAATATAATCGAATCTCATCTACCTGGTCATTGAGTAGACTGCTGAAGCTCTAAGTTGTTCCGTAGTTCCCTTTGAGAC
Organism: Stictocephala bisonia; assembly: GCA_035578905.1. Lineage (NCBI taxonomy): Eukaryota > Metazoa > Arthropoda > Insecta > Hemiptera > Membracidae > Stictocephala > Stictocephala bisonia. Next base: position 135,317 of record JAQJVL010001750.1, on the reverse strand, counting down.
GTTGTTCATAGCTGATAGACCATCAGTTATTGCCCTCCTTACGTACATTTAAGTAATCAATGAGTAGACTGCTGATGCTCTAAGTTGTTCCGTAGTTCACTTTGATGACGTTGTTCATAGCTGAAAGACTATCAGTTATTGCCCTCCTTACGTACATTTAAGTAGTCATTGAGTAGACTGCTGATGCTCTAAGTTGTTCCGTAGTTCACTTTGATGACGTTGTTCATAGCTGATAGACTATCAGTTATTTCCCTCCTTACGTACATTTAAGTAGTCATTGAGTAGATTGCTGATGCTCTAAGCTGTTCCGTAGTTCACTTTGATGACGTTGTTCATAGCTGATGGACTATCAATTATTGCCCTCTTTACGTAAATTTAAGTACTCATGAATATTTCATATTCCAAATCACACTTTACATTTTAGTCATGCAGATGACAATTACTGTATATTTTTACAAAATAATATATTGCGTGTCTTTTGAAAACGTGTTTTATTCCGAGTTGCCATCCCTGTATAACTTGTGTTGAGATTTTAAATATTTTTCAATTCAGGTTTCAGAATTCCTTGGAAATGTTAGCACTCTAATATGTATAGAATACAGCCAAAATAAAAAAGTGCTATTTTTCTCAAATTTGTTTTACTTCTTTAAAAGTTGTGTTTTTAGCTTTAATTTTACTAAACAAATTGTCCCTTCTTGTGTTAATCCAATGGATCTTGTTTTAAAACTTGTATAGGTTGTGTGTTAATGTTGTGTTCTAAATGTATTTTATTCTGTATAGATGTATAGTTTATCCAAATTGTTAACTCTACGTACCTAGTTGACAAGTTAAGTAACTTGTGTAGTGTTTGTGATTTTAAATTATCTGTAGCTTTTGTAAACATGATGAAAATGTTTTCAGAACCACAGCTGTTTTTGTTTGAAAACATGTCATATTTTTTGGTTCTTGCCTTTTTTAAACTGTCAGAACATTGTAATGAACTGTGATCAGTTTGTTCAGCACTGTTTAGTTTATTTTTACATTTCTTGCAAATTTTAGAGAACAGTAAGTACAATATATAAACAAAAATTCAATTTTAACAATTGTGGAAGATATTTTTATAAAATTCATCTTTGGAGTAAAATATACGTTCATCAAGCTATCTTTGTAATGCTAGTGATAGTTATCTTTCATTCTTGCTTCTTAAATCAGGAGGCAAGATATTGTGTACCTTAGTTCATAATAAATATGTAAACAATTGTATATAAGTATAAGATCTGTTGGTAGAACTAATTTTAGGAGTAAAATAGACGTTCATTAAGTCATCTTTGTAACGCTCATGATATGTCTCTTTCATTATTTCTTTTTAAATCTAATATTTTAAGCTTAGTCCATAAGAAAGATTGTTTATTTTCAAATTGTGATGTTCGGTGTCCTGTGAGATTGTCTTTGTGTTATTTCTCAAGTTGGTGAACTTTACTTCTCCTGGCAGGTTAATACGTAATGATACCGTAAATGGTATACCTTTAGGATATATATGATACACAAATATAGTTAAGATTCAACCAATTATTTATTTATCGGAACTATGGTTTTTAAAAACACGTCGATTTTATTGGAATTTCGTCCATCTTTACAGATACACTTTTCATACCCAACTAACACAATTCCTTAAAAATGACAAACTGTAAATCATAAATTTATAAAATATATTTTCAGTGCATAAAGTATCATTGATAAAACATGTTGAGAAGTTCACAGATTCAGGACAATACAAGGTTCGTGAAAAGCTTTCTTCTTTTCATGCATTATTCAAGTATCATGAGACATAGTTCAGAACCTGTTTATGTGTTCTCGCCTGTATAAATCTTCGCACGATACAGCCCTAAGCCTTCCCCCAGCAGCGCCTCAACTGTGAAATATGATTCTCTGTATATCTATTATAGCATTCTACTTACTATATTATACTTAGATACTTTAAGAAGTATCTAAGTATAATATACTTAGATTAGGTTGCTAATAATAATAATATAATATAATATAATAATAATAATATAATATAATAATAATAATATAAATAGGTCACTAAAATATTAATTAGTGACATATTTATTGTGTATTTTCAACAGCAACCTTCGTAGGTAAGAACATTTCTAAATATTTAAATTATTATCTCTTTCAAGTACTCTCTCATCCGAACATCCAACTAGATATTATAAATACCTAAAAAGACTTAGCACGATTTATTCTCCTTGTTTTGTCTTTATAACCATCACTAAAAAGGTAGTCAACAAATAATCTTCGATTGCTATGTATTATAAAGAGACAAATATTTTATGTTTAATGTAGTTGCTGCGGGACTTCATATTTATCCTTCCATATCATATTAGAATCATCGTATTGCCTCTACTATTGTACTGTCTCTTTATATTGTATTGCATTATCTCTCAAGGAAGTATAATCTGGTAATACTTGGGCTCATTAAGAGTCTGCAGAGGCTGTCAGAGGCTGTAGAAAGCTCTCGGCCATGTTGTTTTAAATCCCAACGCTGTTTTCGAGAAGTAGTTGGCTTATTGGTGTCGATCAACTTCCACTGTGAGTGAATAAGTCATGCTTGGGCTCATTAGGATTCTGCAGAGGCTGTCGGCCATGTTGGATTAAATCCCATAAGAGCTAGGTTGTTTTCGAACCGGACATACAATCCACCATATCCAAATGAAACAATTATTGTTAAACTGATTTTCCCAAACAAATTGCATTTGATCAATAATGAAATTAAGCATTTGAATTGTTTTGCAAATTCATAATTAGTTTTACATAAGAAATGTCTAGTTTGAAGTTTTTACTTTCACATATTTTTCAAAACTAGGCGTTTATATTCAAAATATCAAAATCAAACCCATTGTGCAATATGATAACGTTTAAAATGACACCTTATACTTTTGGTCAATAAAAAACGAAAATATTTGATTCACAAATAATATAGTTTTTGTGGGATTAAAACCAACATAGCCGACAGTCTCTGCAGACTCTTAAAGCAAATGATATTTCTATCAAGGTTTTAAATATATTAAATTTTAAACCACTAATGGGAGTAGTTTTACTGAACTTGATAATCTAAAAACAATCTCTTTGGGATACGTAGTCTATTGTTACATTAAAATATATTTATCCTTTTTAATTTGTAAAATAGTGGTCGCGTGTAGGAAATTATTCAAAATATGTTTACTTTACAAGTAAAGTGTTTCCAATTTACCTCATTTTCTCACAACATAATCATAAAAATGTAAACAAACTGGTACAATAACATGGGGATCATATCCTTAAAACAAAACAAAATATTCATCATAATTTTGATTGTATGTACATTTTGCCATAAATACCTCAGACGTAACATACAACGTTGCTAGTAGGTTACATATTAAGTTTAGATACTGCTATATTGTAAGTACTTCTATAACTATCATATGGGTTCAGATGTTATGTACACTATTCATTTGACACGCAATTCTCAACAGAATAAAATAGTCTTTTTCTAATCTAATTTATAAATACATTTTGAGTACAGTATTCAGTTTCATGAAATTGCTTAGGTGTTCTGAGAACCAAAAATAAATGTTATTTCTTCTTTTAGTAGAGAAAAGAGGTTGAATTCCAAATAAGAATTAGTTTCACACATGAGTCACATATAGAGAACCAATTAAGACTGTCTAAATTGTAACTTCTTATTGAAGAACGATATGCTAATATCGTAAAGATCCCACTAAACTTAACCCGTATTTTGCCGAAGTGCAACTGAGTTACTCCACAGTCTAAACAATTCCTGATTATTGTAATATTGATCTTTTATACTAGGAAAAAACTTCTTGTATTTTTTCATGGTGGCATACAATTTATTTATAGATTAGGGGGAAAATTGAGTAATTTATAAGCAGGTTTTGCTCGTAGTGTAACTTGGTTACCCCTGTCACAAGGATACAATGACAAGGGAATATTATTGTCTGAGACAAACAACCCATCGAACTGACAGAATATTTATGGAACTCATTGACATTAGTACTCTGAACAGTTATATAATTTGGAGGGAGAAAAATCCAGAATGAAATACAAAAATTTGAGCAGGAGAAAGGTTTTCTTGATAGAACTTTCCAAACAATTACTTATTATTAGGCTTTACCTAATATGAAATTGTGCCGCTCTAAAAATCTGCATTGAAAGATTACAAACAGCATCCGGTTACTATCTGTAGGTCTATTATTACATGCTAATGAGTCTGTTGACAGGGAAAGAGATGACAAGAACGTAATCAAATATCAGCTAACAATAAAGGAATGTGGTGCTCTTTTTGTACTTCAAAAAAGGATAGGAAAACTAGACTAATATAGTTTTCATGAAAAAAGAATGTATGCATTGAATATCGCAGTAAGGAGGCGATAGTAAATTACCTTCAATGTGGGGAAAAAAGAGAATACTAATATGTTACATTAAAACTATGCTAAACATTTCATAAACTTGTAATTTTTTATCATTTAACTATTTTTTTGTTGCTTCGTATATTTTATGTGAATTATGTGTTATACTATATATGAATTATGTGTTGGTTTAAAAAAATAAAACACATTTAAAATATATTTTTATCTTTATTTTCACTGTGTAATAAAAAATTTTAATTAAAAACGGATGGGGTAACTCAGTTACCCACCTTGGTTAAGCGTGTAATAAAATATGGGTTGGAAACAGACGGGTTAAGAATATTTTTATTAACAGACCCTTCTTTGTATGGACCGTATATAAGAAATGAACTAACAAAAAAATGGATTTGTTAAAAAAACATTTTTAGTTAGGACAAAAATTGAAGTTATTGCTACTATTATTTTTGTTTAATTCAAAAGCTCTTGTTCGGTCTAATTCATAATTATCATGAAAATATACAACTAAACTCTCTGTGTCAATTAATTAATCTCTCTTAATCATTTTAAAATTTTCTTGAAAACTAAGCTCCGTTCAACTAATCTTTCAGAAGACAGATGCAAAGTGCAAAGCCCTTCCAGGCGTGTTATACCGACCAGGCCATGGTTCTAGGCATGTAATAAAGGTAGTGCAAGTGAGATAGTGAATATACCCCACCATACTTCTCCTACGTCTATTGTGTACAATCTGTTCAAAATCTTATTAAAGTTGGCTGCTATGTTTATATAGTTTTCTCTTTGGTGCTTGTGTTATTGAAATTAAAGATAAAAATCTGGAATAAAGATTGAGACAGTAATTAGCAATAATAACTAAAATAATAGTGTTACTTCTATAATATTGTTATTTTACAATAGCTTATTTGGTTACATATCATGATAACAATTTAAACACACATTAAATAATGAAAACTTTTTTAATTAAAACAAAAGCAGCTAATTTTGTTCTATCTGAGAACACGGAAATTAGAAAATGTGGTAGACATCACGACGGCACTGTGCAGTAGACTGTGACGTCACATGGGCGAAATCAGCTGGTTTGATTATTCTATTAAATACTGGTAACTAAATCAACCAATTACGAGGAAGTATTTCCTAGGTACCGTATCCAAAATGTTTATTTTTCAACATGACTGTACAACTGTCGTTGGGGAGGGAAATCCATTGATACGCATGCTCGAACCACATGCCTAGAACTATGGACTGGTCAGTATCTGTTTGAAAGACAATAATCCAAATTGGTAACATAACAAAAATTTTTCCTATGTGTTGATTCATTTTATCTAGAACGCTTTACTTATTGATGTTTTCTAACAAACTGTCAACATAAGTTACAAGATTTCATTACCCTGGAATTCGTTACATGTATTGTCCTTTAACAAATTGAAAAATGAGATTCATTTAACAATGCTAGAAAACTCACATGCATAGTCCATTCAGAAATACATAAATGATCTCTTGAGGGAACAATGAGTAAAGGTTCACTATAACTATTAATAGTGTTTTCCCCTTAAAAAATGTTTTTTAACTGTAGAAATTAAATAAGACAATGATAAATAACTAACGAAATTAACAAATACTTTCCAAAATTAAGTGAACTCTAAAATGTGATAAATATCTAACGGAATTTACGTTATTGTATGTAGGCGTACAAAATGTTAGATCAAAAGAAACGTAAATCTAGGATGTAAGACAGCCTGACACTGGAATCCTGTAATAAATGAGCGGCAATTTGCCGATATAATCTGCATAATACAATTGCTAAGCCAATTGCCACTATTATCCTGGAATGCATTCTGACTACAAATGAGCCTCCATGATTGTATCAAGCTATTGATTACTTTTCGCATACGTAAGATTGTTTATTTTTCATTTTACATGCACAATACATGTTATTCACATTCTGTGTGAACAAGTATAAAAACATGTAACTCAAGTCTAGTAATACATTTCGTCCTGTCCATTGACATGCATGTATAAAACTAAACAATTGATAGCAGTAGAGCTAATAATAAAAAATCAACAGACAAAAACAACCATAATAAAGTCTATTAACACCAACCAGTATTAAAACAAGAAAATTCAGTATCTAATGTGAAAAATAACTTTCAACTCTACGATTCTGTTTTTATCTTGTAGTCAAGTACATAACTTAAGTTATTTAAACATTAATAACCTATTAATGTATAATATTGTAAAATTAATTTATTGTAACATTTTTTATTTATCTAATTAATCGCATTGTAATTTATTAATTTCAAAATATTTTAATTGTACGTTTTTATTTGAGCATGTGCAGAATAATTGTCTTGTATTATCTTATTTAAATATTTATTAACCCACTTTTCATATGTTTAGTTTGTTGCAATGATTAAATAACCTAATAGATTTTGACCGAGCATAGTCTCGTCTGTTTGCAAGTTTAATATATTTATTATTTGTTATTTGCTTTTCTGTATGCTTTGAAGTGATTCTTGAAAGACTACATTTCTCGATATTTATACACTGTATTATTTTAATGCAACATTGTAATTGGGTTTTAATGCCTGTAATGTATGCATTTTATCAATAAATGACTATGAATATGAATTAGTTACAAGTGCATACAACTTATTTTAAGATAGATATGAATAATATGGATGTGAACCGATTCTGTTTTTCTGTTTTTAAATAATCCGGTATGTTTATTTATTAGCAAGGTACCTATCGTCAAGATATGAGCGAATATGGTTGCAGAAATCAGTGTTATGACTGTAGATATACTAGTTTAGTTATTGTTTCTGCTTGGTTAAGATATTCCTTATGAAGAGCCACCTACTAAGCGCATAACAGTCAGGCAACTAAGAAACCTACAACTTTATGTGGAATCCAAACCACGTGGCATTAGTCTAATTATCGATAAACTAACAACGTGATTACTCTGATATCTCTCTTGCACAACACTGAGTGGACTCAGTGGTAACCGATAAGTGGTCAGAGGGCTAGTGGTAATAGGACTGAGAACAGAGCCTCTCAACACTCAGCCACCTAGTACCTGGGTTACACCATTGAGCTGTAGTGCTGGCTAATGTATTCTTATATAAACACTGTTGAAAATGTACAAGCCTAAATTATTCATTTTAGACTATAAAATTCTATTCCAACCAATTATGAATGATAAAAATAATTATAGCCATCAACAGAATGTAACTTATCAAAATCTTCAATAAAAATATACAGTATAGTTAGTGTTTCTCTTGATCCAATATACATGAAATATATAATTTTAATACCATTCATTACGTAGCATTTTCTAAATTTTATCGAAGAAGTTTTTATTCAACTTTAGAGAAAATCAATCCAGTATATGTTTTATGAAATAACATAAAGTTACTACTGCTGAGTCTCTGCTGAGTCGTCTGATGTAAAATAGATGAATCCAGCTGGCTGGGATTGACCAGTTACATATTTGACCACAGGCCAACTGGACAAATAGACTCTTTATAAATAGATTATCACCGGGTCAGTGACGTTTTCACCTTCAACATGAAGTAAAATATTCAACATAATTACAGTCTGTATTCATATTTTATTTGTCAACTATCTCAATATATTTGTTCACTGCCGGAACAAAAACATCACTTAGCTCTCAAATCTCGCTGACGAAATTCAGTTTCAAAATTGATGACACGCCTGGTGGTAAAGAGTCAAACAGAGTAGAAATTACATCAGAGTTGACAAAAAATTCAGTCTTTTTCGAAATTGTCCAGCATTTTTTATTAAGTGAATGTGGATGTATAAGCAAACTACACGTCTAGTTAGTTTTACCTATATTTATTAATCCTAACCTAATTTACATCCAGACGGTGGAGATTTGTAATAAAAGCGAAAACCCTCATTACTTTTTCACAGATATCAGAGGCCACTTGACCAATAATAGAGGTATTTCATTCGTAAGCTATTGAGTGGTTTTAAATATATTTCTAAAAATATCCAAAAATTCTCCATAAAAACCATTTTGAAGACTATTTTTACTTGAGAGCCATTCGCTGTGAGTGGTCCCAGAAACCAATCTTGAGAAGTTCTACAATAAGTATCCAAATTATAACGTTTATCAGTGGATACCTTTTTATATAAAACTAACAGTAAAGGTTATACTAAAATATACCATCTGTATAACTATATATAATTATTACAATAGCTTAACATAATCTCCTAAACATATTTCCGTGTTCGAGATCGGAAAACCTAAAAGTCGTTCTACATAAATACATGTCATAAATTGGTCGGTAGCGTAGTTGGTTCAATCCCAGCTTCATGTGCTAAAGGTTCTCAGTTCGATTCTAATCAGAGTCAATACATTTTGAGAAGGATCAGCTGATAATCACCAGCTGTTCATTTGTCATTGGGCTATTAATTAATGACACTTTCTAAGGAATAGTCGGCCTTAGATTGTAACAATGACTACATTCGCTCATCTAAGCCCATCACACTCATTCGAAATCCATATTCACCCATATCTTGACGATCGGCGTCTTATGAATAAATAAAAAAATATATTAAAAAAATGAATAGACGTATTTGGCTTTAAATAAGATAACAGAACCATTCATCCAATAAAATAAATGGAAATAAGTTTGAAAAGGCTTGAGAGGGGATATTGAATGAAGCTATTTTGAATATCCCTTCAATGAAAACAATGTTTCTGATTGAATACCATAACAAACTTTGTTGTCTTTGATAATTTATTCCACATACAGATACGGAAACACTTCATATTTATTTATCAATTCATTTTGTTACCATTTACAACTAAACAATGCAACAAATTGACAATCTAGATAGTGTTGTGACCTGCAGTGACAAATTAAATTAAAGTATTTTCTTTGTTACTATAAAATGGAAGTTCACAACCCAGTAAAATCCACAGTTATAGGGTAAGTATTAGCACCAAAGGAAAAAGTGAGAATAATAAGTTTCTCACAGTTACCTTCAAGTGACTGTTTTCTTCGCAGAAACCACCAAAAGCAGTTGTCTACTCCCAACTATATATAAGTCGTGGGCAAATTGTAGAGTTGGTAATTTTATTTTAATTTACTTAAAATGGGTTCCCATGTCTTTGGAAGCCGTATACTATCATCCTTATTAAAATTATTTTTTCTTTTTATAATAAGGATTTATGACACCAGCCGCTTAAGCCTAAATTCTAAGATAGTGTACAATGTCTGTACATTTCGTAAATCCCTAATTCTACAGCCTGCCTGCAACATATATATAGGTTCAATTTCACTTGGCCACCATTGGGATATTGGAAACTACAAAAATTACAAAAACGTTTAAATGGGAAGCCTTTCCTAATTTTCTTCCTCATTTTGAGCATTCAAAATTCAAAATAAAATTTTGAAAATCCAACCATAAATTTCCAATAGGGTGCCAACTTCAAAATTTTTAAAGGAAACCCACATTTTTAATTTAGTTATGTGATGTTATAGTTAGGTCGATGTAATTTTAAGAATTTTTTGTTCTTGTATCTTTCCCATAAATCTTATAGTTTTGGAAATAATAGCTGACAAAGTTTTTAAAAAATCAAATGATTTGTATTATGTTTGCCGTGAATATTATGGAGTTTTGACTTTCATATCAGTTAATATGATGGTAGGAATAATAAATTAATATTGACATTAAGTTATAAATTGCATTTATTAAACTTGATTGCATATTTATTGCATTAAACATTCTTTTTATAATATTAGTGTGTTTTTTCCAAAATGTTTAAAAAGTTAGTAAATATTAACAGGTTTTTTTTCTACGTATTCAGATCAACTGATCATGTTTCACGTTCCTCATTGTTGGCTTTACAAAACAAACTGCCATTTTTTTAGAACCTTCAGTTCAGCCTACCTAGTTAGTGCTAGCCTACAATTAGTGATCGTAGTGAAGTTTTATTGCTTTTTTTCTTTTAATAACTACGAGCACAAATTAAATGCTTGTTACATCGGTCCAAACCCATCAAGGAAATCTTTGTTGGACCTCCCGGGATTTGAACCCGTGATCTCCTGAATTGAAGCCAGGAGTGCTAACTGTCAGGCTAGCAAGAGGCTAAAGTTTGTCCTTTTCTTAAAGAAATTTATTTATATCAACGGTAAACCATTTTGTACAAGAATACATTTTTTATTAACAAATTAACTGCATAGTTTAGATGTTTAAACATCTATTAAATAAAGGCACTATCAAAACAAAATATGCACATAGTGAACTTAGAAGCAGAGATATCACGTTATCGCACAACTATAGTTTAGAACTAAAATCGAATTAGTGGATAACTAATATAAGGTTTTATATTATGGGTTTAATACATATATTAGTAGTGTTTTAAATAGTTATTCATAGGCTAAAAATGTATTTATTTATTTTTGAGCTAACAATAAATATCTTATTAACTGATTCTACTTCCTATACTGACGAGAAATGACATAGGTGCATTGAACCTTACTTAAAATATGAAGAATGATAATGATTTTTGAAAATATGTTTAGAGCACTATTGATAAAAATATATAAAAAGCCATCAGATGATTGAAAAAGAGAAAGAGAGAATGTGATTGATCACCTGGTATTGGAAAAGGCCGAGATAACCTAGGTAGGGGGAGGGGTGATTTATATTTAGGTATGTGTTTCGTAAATAATATTGAGAACTCAATACTCATCGAACACTGACTAGTGTGTTTAGGTATTAGTAGGTTAATAAAATAATACATATCAAACTGAACTGTTCTACGGTCTTTATTAATCACTTTCATAGTTGTTCATTACATTTAAAACAGCCTCACCTAACCTAACTATTTCGATAAGTACAATAATAGAACTAAGATGTAAGCTATCTAAGTTGTATAGTTAGCAATAATTTAATAAAAAATAATTTTACTTTATATTATTAGTGATTTTGGGAATGTTCATGCTGAATCCATAATTTTGAAAAGAAGTGTGGGTGACTAGTCCAAGTGTTCGTATTCTCTTATGATTCAACATAAATGAAAAAGATAATTTATTTAATAATAATTTATTTATTCCATCCACAACATACATACAAAACACATCAATACAAAAGTGATACAATATTTACAGAAGTATATAATAAATAATAAATAACATAACATATTTTACAATTAAACTAAAAAACACATACTCCAAACACCTGTTTATAATAAAGAATACCACACATGACTTCTGTGATACTGACCTTGAGAATCTACACAATGTATTTTATTGTTACTTTAATAGTTTAAAGCCTTGATTACGTGAATAAAATAAATAGAAATGAATAGGTCCTCTCAGGCAATGCCTGATTAGAGGCACAAATTTACTTTTAATAAAAAGAGGTACTATGGCAGTCTGTTACTCATATAATTCTTCTCTTTTATAAATAAAGTTTGTTGGCTCTTAAAGTGAAATTTTTTTTCACTTTACATACATGTACATAGCAAACACATTTAAATGAAAAAATTAATTTTCATTTAAATGTGAATTAATTTTCATAATTATGATATGAAGTTACTACAGATGTAAGCTATCTATTTATTTATTTATTTATTCATAAGACGCCGATCGTCAAGATATGGGCGAATATGGATTTCGAATGAGTGTGATGAGTGTAGATGAGCGAATGTAGTCATTGTTACAAACTATGGCCGACTATTCCCTAGAAAGTGTCATTAATTAATAGCCCAATGACAAATGAACAGCCGGTGATTATCAGCTAATCCTTCTCAAAATGTATTGACTCTGATTGGGATCGAACTGACAACCTTTAGCACATAAAGCTGGAATTGAACCAACTACGCTACCGACCAATTTAACAGAATGAGTAGAGCTTATTTGAAGAATATTCTGTAGGGAGTTTCTTGGGGGAGGAGACCAGCAGGAAGGCCAAAAGACAGATGTTGTAGCCAAGTCCTGAAGGATATGGACACTATAGCATTAATTCTTGATGCTGAAGACCAAAAGAATTAGTAGAAACGTTTTGGAGAGACCAAGTAACAGCTTGGATACAAGTGGTCATGGCAGTAAACAGTAAGTAAATATATAATCTAATCTAAAACTAAAACAACATTTCAAAACTGTTAATATTTATAAGTGGTTTAAAAATTAGTTTGAAAATGGCCAAAATTAGTTAACAACCATGTGGCAAGGATATATTGTGTGTATAAATGGAAAATTTAAGGAGTTGAATGTTACACATAAAGCATTTTTTTAAATTGTACAGTAGGTAATGTATTCAATAAAAATAGATGTACTTGTAATACTAATTGTTCCTTTAATGTGATTTGCTATGGCCATGATATTTAAAACGTGCATCCGAGGGCTAGTTGAAAAGTTCGTCCCCTTTTATATAATATATAAATGAAAAAGAGATAAAATTAATTCTTGACCACTTAGCAAACAGTGTGATTATTATTTTGAACGTCCAAGTCTACTTATATGACATCATTATTACCATTAAGGAATTATTAGATTATAAACAAAATTAGGTCCTTCAATCAGTCTCCTAATACATTATAAATACTTTTGTGTTGCGTTCTATACAGCTAACTAATTTAATTTATGTTTGCTTGAACCTTTAAATAATTTTCCTTTTCCAACCGATGTGGTAGACATTCGCTCAGGGTATACTAAAGCAATAGATTTGGTTACGATAACTCATGTTTTAGTTCTAAGGCAATAAAGTAAATTCAATGCAGAACTTTTTGGTTCATAATGTGATTTCCCCAACCCTAAGGGGGAGCTTTACTTTCTCGTTTCATTTACCGTAGCACACAACGTAGGGATGAATTTTACGTCTTTATTGACCGCAGCACACACTGTAATGATGTTGTTTTACGCCTTTATTTACCGTAGCACACTCTGTGGGGATGTAGTTTTACGTCTTTATTTACCGTGACACACACTGTAGGGATGTAGTTTTACGTCTTTATTTACCGTGACACACACTGTAGGGATGTAGTTTTACGTCTTTATTTACCGTAGCACACACTGTAGGGATGTAGTTTTACGTCTTTATTTACCGTGACACACACTGTAGGGATGTAGTTTTACGTCTTTATTTACCGTAACACACACTGTAGGGATGTAGTTTTACGTCTTTATTTACCGTAGCACACACTGTGGGGATGTAGTTTTACGTCTTTATTTACCGTGACACACACTGTAGGGATGTAGTTTTACGTCTTTATTTACCGTGACACACACTATAGGGATGTTGTTTTACGTCTTTATTTACCGTGACACACACTGTAGGGATGTAGTTTTACGTCTTTATTTACCGTGACACACACTGTAGGGATGTAGTTTTACGTCTTTATTTACCGTGACACACACTGTAGGGATGTAGTTTTACGTCTTTATTTACCGTGACACACACTGTAGGGATGTAGTTTTACGTCTTTATTTACCGTGACACACACTGTAGGGATGTAGTTTTACGTCTTTATTTACCGTAGCACACACTGTAGGGATGTATTTTTACGTTTTTATTTACCGTAGCACACACTGTAGGGATGTTGTTTTACGCCTTTATTTAGCGTAGCACACACTATAGGGATGTAGATTTACGTCTTTATTTACCGTAGCACACACTGTAGGGATGTCATTTTCCACCTTTATTTAACCTCCGTATAGGCCAATGCCACATGCAGGAAATTTAAAGGTTTCCTCGATAAAAAAAATAGTAATACAACGGGCTAGCTAATTATTAACAAAATTTAATCCGGCTCATTAAAATATATTAGTCATGAACCCAAATTAAATGGCATGTAGAGGAGAGATAATGTTTACTTCTCCTACCACAGTTCCCCTCCAGCGGCAGTGGGCTGTAAGATACAGTCACGTACAAAAGATATTAAATCAGTGATAGTAAAATAGTTTAACTATTGTCAGGACTAATTGAATTATGTTGGTGAAACCGATAATTACTATATCATTTAAACCATTAAGAATACTTCAATACAACTCAATTTGATTAAATAACACAATAGCAGATCCAATGTAAACACTGCGGTAAGTGGGATCATTGTTGTTATTACAGACCCATACTTCTAGCAGTGACTGTACTCAAAACATATGACAGTGCGTGGTGGGGGACAAAATCTGTCGTGCATGCGCTGTTTGCAGGCCATTAACCATGGGTCGAATATTACTACTATCTTTTGACTTTTTTCCAACATACTGTTCTTTAAACATATCATGTTTATTTATCACATGCGCCTTTATATTCAGCTAGCTTATAGATTACATAACAGTCATGCGATTGTTAAAACGTTAGAGAAAACATATTCGTTGACCAAAATGGATGACGTCACTGAGAAACATACTGTAAACCAATGGAATAGAATCTTAACGAATGCATCAAAAAACAATAAAGAAATTAGTTTGCATTGTATTGTTCAAATATTTTTAATAAACATTTGTTTAAATTTGTTAAAGAGTTTTAAGTGTATGGTTTATGTCAACTACCATTGATTAATTTAGAAAAAGAAGCAATACTATATATATAAAGAACAAAAGCCAAAAGTCATGTTATTTGTTAATAGAAATAATAAAGTAATCTCTAAAACTAAAGCTCATAGCTAAATCCAACCCATCAAACCACCTGCCTCACTGATTCAATTAAAGTTAGCTAATCCTTCGGTAAAAGAGCACAGAGGGCACTCTGTAACTATGTGATCCATTGTTTGGATTGACTTCCCGTAATCACATGATTGATCTAGTGTCAATCCCTATTTACACTAATAGTTACATGTCCCCATGCGAGTTCGAAACCGATTCAAAAGTGTCCATTCCCTATGAGGGAGGTTCACCCCACCTACAGAGGTGGCCATTAAAGGGGGAATGAAGGGAGAATGTCATTAAAAGCTTTTCATAAAACAAAAGTAAGTTATATTTTGACTATGTTTATTTAGTGAATTAACTAAATTAAATGTTAACTAATTAAATGGTACATATACACAGAGTGAATAGTCGTCCTTCTAGCTTAAACTTAACTAAAATTAAATCTTTATTTTAATTCAGTTTTATTCACCAACCATTGTTCTTAGTTAAATTTCGTAAGAAGCGACCTTAGATTTCTAAACAATGTTGTCAGTTTTACTGTGCCATATGCTGTCTTATTTTCTAATGCCCTTAATAATTCTATTGTTTTTCAATTGGAACTGTATATGTAGGACTTAGATCTTATGCTTAAGCGTCCGGAGTCATAACTAGAATCTACGTATTCCAGTGACAACTGCGTGAAGCTGCTATCTACAAGATAACCATATGTTTCACCCATGGAGTGATGTAGTACCCTCATCATGCTACTCTCTCTGCGATATCACCGAAGATGCCACATCACAACATGGGTAAAACGTCTGGTAAACTTGTGAATAGTGTAGGCAGCACCTTGACGCGGTTGTCACTGGAAAATATATATACCAATTATATTTATGTGTATGTTTTAAGTTAAGATGTAAACTAAAATATCCAACAGTTTTGAAATGTAGATCGCTTTCAAACCCATTCAGTATGAAATAAAGCCGACTCGGCCACTGAACTTAATTGTATTGACTCAATTTCCTCGATTCTGGGTTATCTGTAAAGCCCCTTGTCCAATCAGTGCCTGGCACTCAGCCGCCCCGGTCACAGTGCAATACCAATCTTATGAGTATATTACTCCAGCACTATTAAGCATTAACTTCAAGGTAGGCACCTGGTTACGAACGTTTTTAGATTATGGTTTACGACACTTACATTAATTTCTTGTCCAGCTCCAGACGTCAACTGCCTTAAAGCACAATTATAGGGTAAAATATAGTTATTATGTTGATAAATTATAATTTTTATTAGGGTTTTTAAGTTTATTTTATTTTAATTCCATGTCAAGGCTGATGTACCTTGGGAGTTCTTTTTTAGGCGGGTTACTGATAGATTTATGTAAGAATGGCTGTGTTATGTTTATCATTTTCTTTACGTGAGGAATAAATCATGTTTTGTTATCATTCCCACACTTAGTTTTATTTATTTTGATTTAAATTGTTGTATAGTTGTCATTAGTTTAAGCAGGTCAAATTTAAGATAGAACTTTGTCTGTATAAATAAAACCTATTTCATTTCTGTTCTTCATTTTCCATTCCATTGTATATATTGAATTGTTAGCTGTATCAAGATGGGCTTTATTTTTCCAGATTATAGAAGATACGAAGAGAACCCCCTATAATTTGGGAATAGTTTGACCAATTGTGATTCAACAAAATTCATTCAACTCAAAAGAATATTGGTTAAAAATATGTTAATACAGTTCTAAACAACCATATGTGACTGTGTCACAAGTATGATTTCATTATTTATTGACATAAATCTTATAATGATTGCTATGGTTAATAAGGAGTGTATTGTGTATAGGGGGAGGTGTAGTAGGGTGTGTGTTGCGTAAAGGGGGTGTAATAAGAAGTTTATTGTGTTTAAGGAGGTGTAATAAGAAGTCTATTGTGTTTAAGGGGGCGCAACAAGGAGTGTGATGTGTATAGGGGAGGTGTATTAGGGAGTGTGTTGTGTTAAGGGGATGTAATAAGAAGTGTATTGTGTTTAAGGGGATGTAATAAGGAGTGTGATGTGTATAGGGGAGGTGTAGTAGGGAGTGTGTTGTGTAATGGGGGTGTAATAAGAAGTATATTGTGTTAAGGAGGTGTAACAAGGAGTGTTCTGTGTATAGGGGAGGTGTATTAGGGAGTGTTCTGTGTATAGGGGAGGTGTATTAGGGAGTGTGTTGTGTAAAGGAAGTGTAATAAGAAGCGTATTGTGTTTAAAGGGGTGTAATAAGAAGTGTATTGTGTTTAAGGGGGTGTAACAAGGAGTGCACTGTGTATAGGGGGAGGTGTAGTAGGGAGTGTGTTGTGTAATGGGGGTGTAATAAGAAGTATATTGTGTTAAGGAGGTGTAACAAGGAGTGCACTGTGTATAGGGGGAGGTGTATTAGGGAGTGTGTTGTGTTAAGGGGATGTAATAAGAAGTGTATTGTGTTTAAGGGGATGTAATAAGAAGTTTATTGTGTTTAAGGGGGTATAACAAGGAGTGCACTGTGTATAGGGGGAGGTGTAGTAGGGAGTGTGTTGTGTAATGGGGGTGTAATAAGAAGTATATTGTGTTAAGGAGGTGTAACAAGGAGTGTTCTGTGTATAGGGGAGGTGTATTAGTGAGTGTTCTGTGTATAGGGGAGGTGTATTATGGAGTGTGTTGTGTAAAGGAAGTGTAATAAGAAGCGTATTGTGTTTAAAGGGGTGTAATAAGAAGTGTATTGTGTTTAAGGGGGTGTAACAAGGAGTGCACTGTGTATAGGGGGAGGTGTAGTAGGGAGTGTGTTGTGTAATGGGGGTGTAATAAGAAGTGTATTGTGTTAAGTGGGTGTAACAAGGAGTGTTCTGTGTATAGGGGAGGTGTAATAAGGAGTGTATTGTGTTAAGGGGGTGTAACAAGGAGTGTGCTGTATATAGTTGGAGGTGTAATAAGGAGTGTATTTATAGGGGAAGGTGTAGTAGGGAGTGTGTTATGTAAAGGGGGAGTAATAAGAAGTTTATTGATTTTATGGGAGTGTAACAAGGAGTGTGTTGAGTAAAGGGGGAGGTGTAATAAGGCGTGTATTGTGTATAGTTGGAGGAGTAATAAGGAGTGTATAGTGTATAGGGGAGGTGTAATAAGGAGTGTATTGTTTATAGGGGGAGGTGTAATAAGGCGTGTATTGTGTATAGTTGGAGGAATAATAAGGCGTGTATTGTGTTTAGCAGGAGATGTAATAAGGAGTATATTGTGTATATGGGGTGTAATAATGTGTATTGTGTATAAGGGGAATTGTAATAAGAAGTGTAGATTATTCCTGCTGAACATGTAAATACATTCAAAGATGAATATACTATTTAAGATGAAAAATAAAAAATTGAAAGTTCGTTTAGTTTTCACCCACTAAAACAGCGAACACCTACTATTACAATTCTTCCAAGTATATTTTGATGAATATTAGTCCCAAAAAAGCAAAATCAAAATAAAAATGTACTCTTTCTAAGCAACTCCCATTTCACATATGAATCGATTCAGTCATTTAAAATTGAAAATGTGCTGATATTTTAAATATACTAGTGGAGCATTGACAAGTGTTCCATAATTTACTGGTTCTGGCAACAATGCGAGGGAAGCTTTTATGGATATTCCAACTGAAAAGCGCATTTGCATGTTATTGAATACCTTTTAAAACCTTTCTAGGCTATTGCTTTATACATTTATGTGCTGTTGGTTTTTTACCCAGTTTTTCGTGTAAAATATTTACTTTGGAATAAAACCGAATGCAATATTCATCCACATAATTCGGTTAGAAATAAAAAGAAACGTTTTAATCTTATAAGAAATTAATAATGTTTTATTTCCGCACACTTAAGCAATTTATCCATTTTTATTAGCTTCTTATTCAATCATCAGCAGGCTTGAATATATATAACTACCACCTGCAGTACTACATTAGGTAGTTAAATAAATCGTTGTTCTGACTTAATAAAAGATGCATAAATTCTTATTTAAGGTAGCTAAAATTGGTTTCCACTTTAATTCTTAAGTGAATAAATTAATAAATCGTCAGTGAAATTATTGGAGTCTTTTTTAACAAATAGAACACAAAAAGTGAAACTAAATAATATTTACTCTCTTCCTAAAGAAGTTAAATTTGGAATCCCACAAGACCCTTCTTTAGGTCCTTTAATTTTTAATATATATATATATATAAACATACTAAAAATTTTAATATTTAATTTTCAACAACAATATATATGTTGTAGAAAATTGGATATCTAAAAATACATAATGTTTTTTGTATGCTGATGATTGAATATCATTGGGAACACTTGTGATGATGTAATAGAAACACTTTCTTCAATAACAAATAAAGTAAAATAGTGGTACATTGCTAACAAACTCTGCCTCAACAGAAACAAAGTTCAAGATTTAGAAATAAATTTTTCAAATAAAACAAAAATATTATTAAATACATATATACGTATAAATACATTGAAATTTCTAGGATTTATACTGGATGGTAATTTAGATTGAGAGAATCACACTAACAATATTATGAAAAATATTAATAAAGGATTTTATATATAAAGAGACCAAAGAACAATGCAACTGATGATGTTCTAGTTCTAGTTTACTATGCCTACCTTCATAGTTAATTAATCTATGGTGAACATTTATGGAGTCAATCTTCAAACATTTATTTATTATTTAAAAAAAACATTATGATTAATCTGTGGAGTAACAGAGACTACTCATTGTAAGCCATTATTTATAAAATTAAATATTATGTCATTTCTATCCCTTATAGTTTACAAGTTACTTCTCGACATAAAATAAATATTCAATATCTTTTTTTTTTTAATTCCAATGTGCATTCCTATGACCCCAGAAATAATAATAAATTGGAAAACAAACAATATAAACATCACAAATCACTGAAGAACTTCATCTATATAAATATAAAACCATACATCTCTTTGTCAGCTTCTACATAATATTTATATTATAAAATTTTCAAATCAAGATTAAGAAAAGATGTTGTTTATTTCATTACCACTGAACGGGTGTGGGTGAGTCATTACCACTGTTGAAAGAGTCTCATTTATTTTTTTTAATTTTTTATCAGAGTTGTTCCAAATTAATTTGTGGTAATCAACTAAAGAAACACAAGAAGTAATAAGCTTTTGTCTATTAATTGGTAAAAGCCAAATTTTATAAGCTAAATGTTCAATTCTAATCAGAGTCAAAACAAGTAAGGGATTAGCTGTAACCTCCGGGTGTTCACATATTATTGGCATAAAGGATATTTTCTAAGGAACTGTCAGGCTTGGTTTATAACAAAAACTATATTCGCACGTACATACTCATTTAAGGTACATAATCTTGATAATAGATATTTTATGAATATATAAATAGAATCAATTTTCATATGACTGTTCAGTCCACGTTTAAACTGCACGTGAAATTTTTTTAAATAAAATATTCGTTTTTTCAATGTTTCGCTTAATATATTAATGGAGACAGATTAAACTTAATAAACTTAATGATTGTGTAAATAATATTAACTATAAATATTTATGATCACTAGTTAGTTTGAAAACTGGCTTTTTTGCAGTAAATATTGAGGAGAAATGGCACTCCCTCAGTCAACGCAATGGATGTGATGTTAGAAGGGTGGTTTAAGGGGGGTTCAATATGCCTCCAAGAGGGTTAATCCGAACAAATAGCCCCATCAATTCACATTTGATACATTGCAGCTATATATTTCGAAACTACTTACTATACCTGATCTCTGTCTTCTTATAAATACTGAAAAATAACAACGTTTATTTTTTTGGAACAATTAAATGATTTGTCTCGTATGAGGAAAAGTTGTAAAGGTTAACCAAAACTATTACTTGATTTATTTGAGCATAACTTACAAACATATATAATAAGGGGGGAAATTATTCTTTGCTTCCTTACATTTTCAAAGGGGTTGTGATCCCTGGCAAAATATTTTGATTATTATTTTTTCTTTGCCTTATTTCCTTTTATGTCTAGGCCAGGAGCTTTTTCTACTTTGATTTTTAATATTTTTTCTAGACCAATCAAATAATCTCAATGTAAATTTATTCCGATATCCCGGGACTTGAACTCATGAGCTTTGCTTTGAAGTCAGGAGTGCTAGCCACTAGGCTATGAAGAGTCCTAATTTTAAGTTGTTTACTTATTTATTTCGTTCAACATAACATTTGAATGACTTATTAGACCCACCAACTGTCAGCACGTACAAGATCACCAGATCAAATAGTCGTTAGACCCACCAACTGTCAGCACGTACAAGATCACCAGATCAAATAGTAGTTAGACCCACCAACTGTCAGCACGTACAAGATCACCAGATCAAATAGTCGTTAGACCCACCAACTGTCAGCACGTACAAGATCACCAGATCAAATAGTAGTTAGACCCACCAACTGTCAGCACGTACAAGATCACCAGATCAAATAGTAGTTAGACCCACCAACTGTCAGCACGTACAAGATCACCAGATCAAATAGTCGTTAGACCCACCAACTGTCAGCACGTACAAGATCACCAGATCAAATAGTACAAAAATAAGTAGCAAACTAAAACTCTTATCTTTTTTAACTTCTTCTTTTCATTTTGAAAACTAATTCGCGCAGTTTTGATGTTCAAATCAACTACCTACAGCTATAAAACTACACCATCTAGGATAGGTTTGGGAAGCTTAGTTCTTGGTAAACTGTCAAAAACTTGGTTCTTTATATCTGTTATAGTCGGCACTACTGACGCAGTGCTGTAACCCAGCTACTTGATGACAAAGGGCGAGATGTTCTATGCTCTGACCTCTTAATACCCACACCTAACGATTGCCATCGGCGTGGAAACGACTAGAGAAGGGGTATCCATGTTGGGTGGTAATCTGTATACGGATGTTGTGTAGGGAAGAAAACTGAGGATCAGGCTTGTCGGTTAGTTTAAAATCAGACAAATACCACGTGGTTCGGATTTCACGTAAAACTGTAGGTCACGTAAAACCAAGGAACAGTCAACAAACCAACTATAATTACCATTCACACTCATCCTTCCCTCATGTGTAATTTGGAAGATTACTCCTGCCGTTACATCTCTTAAGCAACACTAATTTCTACTGCATGGTCTGGTTAACAAGGTACACATTCTAACAAATAAATCCTGTAGTAAAAATAGTAAATCGATCCCAAAATTCCACATATCAAGCAGGTATGGTGTAAGGTTCATATATATTACGGGAACCCCTAATATATTAAGGATATCTTTATTATCGGACTGTGAAATTGAGG
The DNA here is from genome assembly GCA_035578905.1 of Stictocephala bisonia. Lineage (NCBI taxonomy): Eukaryota > Metazoa > Arthropoda > Insecta > Hemiptera > Membracidae > Stictocephala > Stictocephala bisonia. The sequence goes on along the minus strand of JAQJVL010001750.1, from coordinate 112,979 downwards.
AAGAAGAGAGAATATACACTTTAAATAGTCTTATCAGGTTTTTTACGAAGAAAGTAACCAACTCATTAAACATTAACTTAAAATGTAACTATATCAGTGGTATCAATAATTTTGGAAAAATCCAATTTATTCCCCTTTGACCGGCAGAGACACTTCGAGTCAATGTCAAAGATCGTCCTTAGCTTTATTTCTCAAGGGACCTTAGGTCCTCAAAGATGTAATAAATCTCTCATTGCTTTGAACAACATTTTTATATAATTTAATGTTTTGTTAATTTCTCTTAGGTGTACATAAATTAATCGTTTAATATATGATTTTGTATGAAAGTTGATAAAAACAAATTAAAATGTTCTCCAATTCATGATAGTAGTTGTTGTATCATTAATCACTAATTAAATTATATTTTTACTTGTAATTCAGAAACATATTCATGTTTTTTTAGCCTAATAGTGTTTTCAGCCTCCCTTAAATTTCCCCAGAGTAGCAATTATTTACTGTGCAAGTTAATGTTCCACGATACTCGCTACAATAATGGTACCTGCAAGAGTCTGGCCTAAAATAGAATTAAATGGAAATAAATCTAGGAAACATTGGTCTGTCTTTAAGTTTAAAATTCATTTATTATTTATTTAAAATATTGTTGATGCTGCATAACTACTATTAAGGAACTATTTTATTTCTTGACTTAAAATGAGAACCATTTCTTCCTTTTCCATTTAATCATGAATAGGTGCATTGAAAAACTGCTAAGCTTTTAAAGTATTTGTAAGTTTAAATATAATGTTAAATGATGATTTAATTTTATCTATTTAATCATTTCATAATAAAAAACTATAACATTTATTTAAAAATTTTATTAAAAATCTGCCCAGCTACCAAAAGAAAAGCCATATGTAATTTTAGATTTCTTAAATCGTTTAGTTGATAATATTTTATTACAAAAAAAGAAATGTTTATGCCAAATTTACTATTGTTTTTTATTTTGTTGTTTTTATTTATATCGTAGTAAAAATACTACGGATATTTCTAAAAATGTTATTTCGAAACTAATTATGCCAGTGTCTTATTCTGTCTTAAAAAATAAATGCAAAATAATATATCGTCAAATCTTAAAGGCAGTTGTACTGATATACAATTACATAACAACAATTATACTTTATTATTAAAAGTTTATTTTAAATACTTTATCTATGTAGTTTATTAGAAGTAGCAGAATTAGGATTTTAAATAAGTTATTTTAAATTTTATTTTAATGTTATAATATTTACAAAATTCAAATATGAAAATGAAAGCCATATTTATGGTTGTTCCTCAGAAAGCCAATTCTGTGAAATTAAAAATGCAGTTTGAACAATTTATATGTATTTTTAACAAAAATGAAACTAGGTCAAAGTTAAAGAAGCAAAGTGGATAGTTTTCCCTGAAGGCTACCACATAACCACGATCTCTGACAAGTTCAATGAAGTGAATCTTGTCACATCGGAACCGATTGGCAGCTCGATGGTTGTCTTGATTCAGATCAACGCCAAATAGAATCTATATATTTCATTCCGAAAGTGAAACGGTTTCCACGAAATGTCTCGATCAAGGAAGAAGATTAGATTTATTTTAAAGCTTAAAGGCTGAGGATGGAGGGGAAAATATCATAAATGTAAAAAACTACCTGGGCTCCATCCCACTTTTAATACCCGATTATTTTCTCACGAGTCCCAGACCGAGACCGAAAGGTGAGGTGTTCCATGCGGAGCGCGAAGGAGTATCTCCTAGTTACACTTAATCATAACTACTCACGTGAACTTACTTTAAGTGATATTCATTTTGTTAAATTTATTGAATAGATTGAATACAAATTGAGCCAACTGGGAATACATTTAGATTTCCTGGATAAAATAACGAAACTAAGTACAATTACTCTCTTTTTAGTATAAATTTTGCATGCTTTTGAGACAAAAAGCATGCAAACGCATTATTACAGAATAAATAGTTGTTAGTTTAAACAAAAGGTTGATAGTATTAATAGTTTAGTTAATTATTTACATTACAAACAATGTGCAGATCTTTTTTATACCTTTACTAACTATCTTAGAACTTAGGCTTAAGCGGCCGGTGTCATAACTAGAATCTACAGTTTCCGGTGACAACCGCGTCAAGGTTACAAGGTCAAGGTCTACAATATTGGTCTCAGAGAAACCACTGAGGATGCCACATCACATTATTAGCGAAACGTCTGGTCATCTTGTAAATATTGTAGATAGTACCTTGACGTGGTTGTCACCGGAAAATGGAGATTCTTGTTACTTTACTAACTATAATTTAAAAAGATCTTGATAAATGTAATAAAAGGCTATTCTACATTCACTTTTTACACAATTTACTACCAAATAAATCAAATATAATAGTTCGATCTCAAAATTAATTATCTTACATATAAACTAAACATAGACCTTGTTTTCCAAATAAATGTTCTTCTTCCAAAACACTTTATGTAAGGTAATTATTCTTTCAAATGGTAACCAAAACATTTCTATATAATGTTCTAAAGCAAATTTCAATCCAGGTTATTATCATTCAAATAAACAATGTTGAACAATCATAGAGTTGTGAGTTTCCAAAAATTTACCTTATTTACTCTGTTTAACGTTAATACAATGAACATTTACACTGATTTCATGTTCAAAAGTAAAAATCATATAAATACCTTAATGCCAACTGAATTAGAATAGTAAAAAAAAAAAAAAACATTACACGCTGGAGGTGCATATTGATTTTCATTTCCAGAGCAGTCACCTATGTATCATATTTTGTATTTATTGTTGTCTAATTTAAGTCACGATGTAAATATATTTAACTTAAATTGGCCAATATAAATTAAAATATCTTGTAAACTAATTAATTTCCTTTATTACGTAATGAATATGGTACTGATCTTTTTTTTCAATAATAATAATTGGTAATGAGTCTAAATTTCAGTATTTAAAGACAATATTGGTTTGTTTTCATTATGTAAAATTGTAAATATACTATTTTTCAGCTCCATAAACTATTGGTATTTCCTTTTATAATCATTTAAACTACTAATTAGTATTGGAAAGTCCAGAAATAACTAAGTAAATTAAAGGAGTCAGTGAAGGTAATCGCAAGTTGAGTTAAGTGCTTTCCGCTGTCCCTGACTACCCCAAACAAACTGATTCACCCCTCCCTCCCAATTAAATATTGTACTTAATTGGAACATGATATTCTACTTCGATACTCTTTTCGGAAATTGATTTGAAGTGAAATAGATAACATCGTAGTGTAATAAATTAATTCCATAAAATAGTTAAACTAGTTTTAGAAGCCGGTGTCATAACTAGAATCTACATTTTCTTGTGACAACCGCGTCATGGTACTATCTACAATATTTACAAGATAACCTGACGTTTCGCCAATACTGTGATGTGGCATCCTCAGTGGTTTCTCAGTCTCAGATAAACCACTGAGGATTATGGTGGTTTAACTGAGATGCCACATCACAGTATGGGCGAAACGTCAGGTTATCTTGTAAATATTATAGATAGTATCTTGACAAGATAGTCACCGGAAAATGGAGATTCTAGTTAAACTAATTCATTATCTTAGTAATTCATTGCTATTATTATCTTTCCTACTGTACTCCTTCATCCAGGCCAAGAACTCCTGGAGTACAACAAAAATTAATATCCTACATTCCTTTCAGTATCATACTCTTACATTGTCAACTAGTGATCGGTTGAAAAAGATCTATCTACTCTCTACCCCAGAGGAGACTTGAACTAAGTGAACACAGTGGACCGCGCCTATGACCATGTACCTAGGGATCCAACCCACTTTGTGAACTAGAAATTTTAAGGGTGTTAGGCTGACTAGACCCTTGCACAAGGCTGGAGGGTTCCGATGTTATCGCAACAAGCAACATCGAGCGTGGCTGTTTCTTGGATGGGTGACCGGTGAGGAATTCTAATTGTGGACGCAGCCAACCTGCGTGGTCACTAATGGCGGTTTGGAACAGGACTCTATAACAAGGATTATACCATTTCTTTGTCGAGGACCCTGTACCGACGGCTTCAGTAGAATAGGATAGTGACGTCGTGGACTGTCCAATCGCTGCCCTAGTGGAGGCAGCACCGACACTCGCTCATTAATTATCTATTGATAACTATCACATGGTAATTACACACATTCATGCTGCACCACATTACAGAGGGAATTACGGTGAATCAAACCGTGTTTCTTATAATAGAATTAAATAGATTACGATATATTTATAATCAAAAATTAATCACAAAGATTTAAACCTTTTCAATTTGATAATGAAATAATTAGCAAGTAAGCAACATTTTTTGTCAGGAAAAGACTTTCCGTAAGAAATTTATTTGAAATATGTTAAATTTCATTTTATATGCCTAACATTTTTTCATATAATGTTACGTCATTTTTCATCGGTTAAATGCAAAGTCCTGGCGCCGCGTTCCACGAAAAATTGAAATATCTAATAATATTTTACAACTGCCTTCTTCCCATGGAAAAGAAATCATATTACTCTGGAAAGGATAGACCTTTTGAAGTCCGGGATGTGGCAATTAATTTACACTGAAAAGACCTTTAATTTGATACCAAACTCGACCTTAAAGAGAAAGGCTTACATTAGAGATTTTCGTTCAATTCCACGTGGGCCGTCCCCCTGAAAAAATGAAATGTCACTAATAGCATCAAAAAATGCGTTATTTGTAAAAATGATGATGTGCAATATTTAACTTTTACCAGTGAAGTCGTAGAAAAGTTGTGAAAATGTTCCCATATTTTTTTCCACCCTGTATGTATTGAACATTATCAATTGCAAGCAAACAACTCACATAACTGACGTCACTACATAACGTATACCATCCTCAGTCCAAAGGTGCTAACAACGAAAGCATTGCAGAAAAATGAATTAAAAAATCCCTTCTGAGTACCATCGGTGTGAGGATGGACACGTTTATCGCAATTAAGCACCATAATATTTCCACTATATTGTAATAAGTTTGTATTATATGAAATAATTATTTACTCCAGTAAGTTATTAGATATATACAAAACGGACAGCTTTGGAATTATACTAGTCACATTTCAAAAGTACAGTAATCAGCAATAACATAAGAAATAGTTAATTTTAAGTAACTACAAGTTTCAATTTTTTTTAAATTAGGATATATTTGTGTTGTTCGTTTTTTTATTCTGATAACAGAAAGATCTAAATTATTGAGATGTATTTAGATATACTGAGTTTGATTATCTACTCAAAAGGAAAACGTGTAGATTTTCAAACATATTTCAGACTTATCTAAAAGTGCTTTTTATACCTTTCAATAAGTATATCAGACCAATAAGTTAAATACAATTAATATTTAATTAATTTTTAAAATATAATCCAGTGAAAATTTGATACAAATTACTCTACTGAAATATTTGAAACATTGTTTTACCAGGCTTTGTTAACGTCTATTGGGCTATTAATTAATGACACTTTCTAAGGTATAGTCGGCCTTAGTTTGAAACAATGACTACATTCGCTTATATACACTCATCATACTCATACGAAATCCATATTCGCCCATATCTTGACGATCGGCGTCTTATGAATAAATAAAAAATAAATAAATAAATAAATGATGTTAACATATTTTAATACCCTAAATATCACCTTAAATAATAAACAATAAAATAAATCTCTTAGATTCCAAATAAATAATAATAGACAGATCATTGATAGTGTTGAAGTATTGATCACTGTTTAGTATTTAATAATTTATAAACTGGTAGTTAACACTGTTTATGTTTTACTAAATTAATTCCTTAACTATCACAGCGCACAAACCAAGTAGATCTAATTTTTGTCTTCCATAAAACAACGAAGAGATTAATTAAATTCTGACAGTTTAATGTCATCGTCAGTGTCTCAATCAGATCAGACCATGGAGCTTTGGTGTCAATTCAATAAACCCTGTCTTCATTAAAGTCACTGTGATAAACAGTCAACCCCACTGGGTATGTTTACTGCCTCTGCTCATCACACTGTGATAAACAGTCAACCCCACTGGGTATGTTTACTCCCTCTGCTCTTCACACTGTGATAAACAGTCAACCCCTCTGGGTATGTTTACTCTCTCTGCTCATCACACTGTGATAAACAGTCAACCCCACTGGGTATGTTTACTCCCTCTGCTCATCACACTGTGATAAACAGTCAACCCCACTGGGTATGTTTACTCCCTCTGCTCTTCACACTGTGATAAACAGTCAACCCCACTGGGTATGTTTACTCCCTCTGCTCTTCACACTGTGATAAACAGTCAACCCCACTGGGTATGTTTACTCCCTCTGCTCTTCACACTGTGATAAACAGTCAACCCCACTGGGTATGTTTACTCCCTCTGCTCTTCACACTGTGATAAACAGTCAACCCCACTGGGTACGTTTACTCCCTCTGCTCTTCACACTGTGATAAAATTCAACCCCACTGGGTATGTTTACTCCCTCTGCTCTTCACACTGTGATAAACAGTCAACCCCACTGGGTATGTTTACTCCCTCTGCTCTTCACACTGTGATAAACAGTCAACGCCACTGGGTATGTTTACTCCCTCTGCTCTTCACACTGTGATAAACAGTCAACCCCACTGGGTATGTTTACTCCCTCTGCTCTTCACACTGTGATAAACAGTCAACGCCACTGGGTATGTTTACTCCCTCTGCTCTTCACACTGTGATAAACAGTCAACCCCACTGGGTATGTTTACTCCCTCTGCTCTTCACACTGTGATAAACAGTCAACCCCACTGGGTATGTTTACTCCCTCTGCTCTTCACACTGTGATAAACAGTCAACCCCACTGGGTATGTTTACTCCCTCTGCTCTTCACACTGTGATAAACAGTCAACGCCACTGGGTATGTTTACTCCCTCTGCTCTTCACACTGTGATAAACAGTCAACCCCACTGGGTATGTTTACTCCCTCTGCTCTTCACACTGTGATAAACAGTCAACCCCACTGGGTATGTTTACTCCCTCTGCTCTTCACACTGTGATAAACAGTCAACGCCACTGGGTATGTTTACTCCCTCTGCTCTTCACACTGTGATAAACAGTCAACGCCACTGGGTATGTTTACTCCCTCTGCTCTTCACACTGTGATAAACAGTCAACCCCACTGGGTATGTTTACTCCCTCTGCTCTTCACACTGTGATAAACAGTCAACACCACTGGGTATGTTTACTCCCTCTGCTCTTCACACTGTGATAAACAGTCAACCCCACTGGGTATGTTTACTCCCTCTGCTCTTCACACTGTGATAAACAGTCAACCCCACTGGGTATGTTTACTCCCTCTGCTCTTCACACTGTGATAAACAGTCAACCCCACTGGGTATGTTTACTCCCTCTGCTCTTCACACTATGATAAACAGTCAACCCCACTGGGTATGTTTACTCCCTCTGCTCTTCACTCCACTGAACTAGCTGTTAAGGGCTAGGGAGGAACTTGTAGCTTTTCCTCGACAACAAGTTTAAATTTTAATTAATTTTTCTTATTAACAGATATGAGACGACGACACAACTTTGTACGTGCGTATTTTAAGGAGAATATGAATGATTACATGAATGTATGAGTTTGGATTACCTGTGTAGTCTGGTTACTAACTAAGTTCAACTGTTCCTCAGAAAGGGCCATTTATTAATAGTCTGAGCAATAACAGAACCTACATATTTATGTGGAATCTGAACTGCGTAGTTCTGGTATGATTGTCAAATGATTTACAAGTCTGATACTCAGTTCTCACACGTAAACAACGGCCGGACACTGACTACCACCCAACATAGACACACCAGACTTCTCTTAGGTGTCCACGCCGATAGAAACCATTGAGTTGACGCCATGTCGATAATAAGAGGACCGAGTACAGAACCTATTACCTACTTTTTTATATAATATATGACGTGGAAAATCAATAATATTAATAATGTTTTATGAACGTAAAATCACCAAATTTGAACGCTGAACAGAGTATAACTTAAAAATAAAATAACATGTTAAATTAAAATGATGTTAACTTTTACTCCATTTAAATGTCTATTAAAATATATATATATTTTTTTTATATATTGCGTTGTAACAATTTTAACATGTCAATCGTCAATATTATATACAGAAATATTTGAAATGTGTTAAAAATATGTTAAAAATTCTAAAACTAAACAACAAATGGTCATTCACCCCACATTCATATACATTACTACTACATTAGTAACATTCATACAGCCACAATCACACTGACTTCCTGTCCTGCTATTTAATTTTAATCTTCCCAGCGACTCATCATGAACTCATCCACAGAATAGAACGCTTTAGACACCAAGAGGTGTCTAAGTCGAGTTTTGAATTGAGTTTGGTTATTAATTGGAAATCCTTCAGGGAGTTTGTTGATTAGTCTGACACCAACCTGATGTGGCATGTGGTCTGATAGTGCCAATCTGTGTTGCTGTGTTCGGAGGTTGTCCCTGCCTCTAGTGTAGTATTGGTATTATAGTAGTATTAACTAATATACTTTTTAGTTAAAAAAAATAAATAAAAACAATATCTGATGCCATTTCCAATATGATCAACGTCGTTGAAATGTCATGGAGTTATCAACGTTGTGAATCTATACAGCAAGAGTAGAGTGGTGTCCAATTTCGGGCGTACCTATTCTTGAAGTAGAACTGCCAATGTATTTCAAAGGCACTTTTGGGTCAACGTGTTAAAATAAAATATAAGAGAGGTAAATATGTCTCCTTATAAAATTATAAAATTAATTTATAAAATAATATTAAAAATTGTGTCTCGTCCTCCGCAGTCAGTTCCTGTGCACAAGACACCTCAAATACCACAATGCAACCAAGGCGTTAATGACGGATGAGGGTGTGTGCCAGGCATAGGGGTTACAGGTACGTAGCACAGAGAAGAAGGAAAATGAGGTCGCACCCAATAGTGAGCTAAATGTGTGTCTCGGCCTCCGCAGTCAGTTTCTGGGCACAAGACACCTCAAATACCACAATTCACCAAGGCGTTCATGCCATATGAGGGTGTGTGCCAGGCATAGGGGTTACAGGTACGTAGCACTGTGTCTCGCCTTCGCAGTCAGTTTCTGGGCACAAGACACCTTAAATACCACAATGTAACCAAGGCGTTCATGACATATGAGGGTGTGTGCCAGGCATAGGGGTTACAGGTACGTAGCACTGTGTCTCGCCTTCGCAGTCAGTTTCTGGGCACAAGACACCTTAAATACCACAATGTAACCAAGGCGTTCATGACATATGAGGGTGTGTGCCAGGCATAGGTGTTACAGGTACGTAGCACAGAGAAGAAGGAAACTGAGGTCGTACCCAATAGTGCGCTAAATGTGTGTCTCGGCCTCCGCAGTCAGTTTCTGGGCACAAGACACCTCAAATACCACAATTCACCAAGGTGTTCATGACATATGAGGGTGTGTGCCAGGCATAGGGGTTACAGGTACGTAGCACAGAGAAGAAGGAAACTGAGGTCGTACCCAATAGTGCGCTAAATGTGTGTCTCGCCTTCGCAGTCAGTTTCTGGGCACAAGACACCTCAAATACCACAATTCACCAAGGCGTTCATGACATATGAGGGTGTGTGCCAGGCATAGGGGTTACAGGTACGTAGCACTGTGTCTCGCCTTCGCAGTCAGTTTCTGGGCACAAGACACCTCAAATACCACAATTCACCAAGGCGTTCATGACATATGAGGGTGTGTGCCAGGCATAGGGGTTACAGGTACGTAGCACTGTGTCTCGCCTTCGCAGTCAGTTTCTGGGCACAAGACACCTCAAATACCACAATTCACCAAGGCGTTCATGACATATGAGGGTGTGTGCCAGGCATAGGTGTTACAGGTACGTAGCACAGAGAAGAAGGAAACTGAGGTCGTACCCAATAGTGCGCTAAATGTGTGTCTCGCCTTCGCAGTCAGTTCCTGTGCACAAGACACCTCAAATACCACAATTCACCAAGGCGTTCATGACATATGAGGGTGTGTGCCAGGCATAGGGGTTACAGGTACGTAGCACTGTGTCTCGCCTTCGCAGTCAGTTTCTGGGCACAAGACACCTCAAATACCACAATTCACCAAGGCGTTCATGACATATGAGGGTGTGTGCCAGGCATAGGGGTTACAGGTACGTAGCACAGAGAAGAAGGAAACTGAGGTCGTACCCAATAGTGCGCTAAATGTGTGTCTCGCCTTCGCAGTCAGTTTCTGGGCACAAGACACCTCAAATACCACAATTCACCAAGGCGTTCATGACATATGAGGGTGTGTGCCAGGCATAGGGGTTACAGATACGTAGTATAGAGAAGAAGGAAACTAAGGTTACACCCAATAGTGCGCTAAATGTGAGTCGAGCAGTTATTTCACTTCTTTGCCATACGATGACAGGGTCAGCACCTTGTAATTTTCTCATTTACACCCCTGAAACATCAAGGATAACGTAGTAGTTATTACTACAACAGTATAAAGATGTACGTTAGTTGTAATCTACTTATAACTACCACCTTGTTCGCTGTGGCCATAAGAAAGCGACATCTGTATAATTATCTCTGTGCACGTAGTTAACAGGAGTTGGGGAGTTTCCGCCAGCGGATTAACAGGCTCCAGCGCCAAAATGCTAATGAAGAGACGTGGTTCTCAGATGTTAATTTATGTATTTTATAAATTAAAATACATCGATAGTTCTGTCACCTGGAAGGTTCACGTGAGTACACGCCCAAACATACTAAGTAGGGCTCACTATGCAATTGTGATACTATGAAACATTTTGAATTTGGATATTGGTTTGATGGATTAAGCTTATGTCTACTCTCATATTTTATATGCCATTACTTTCTGTGGATCTTCCCATCATAGTCTGACAATTTTTAAAATTCAAAAAAAGATAATTCGAAGGCGATACATGCTAAAGTTTCAAGGGTGACAATCGGTAACGTTTTGTCCGCTCGTGTAGTCTGAGCCGTAAAGAGCTACCATAATCCACTAGTGACCGTAGCTGAAGGAATGTACTGAATCGCATATACCTATCACAACAAAATCTACTTATCATTGTTGACTTATAAGTAGATAAGTTAAGATAAATAAGAAAATACTTATAATGCAATGCAGGTGACGATCCTTCTCCCCTCCCGGACTCTGGAGCCGAAAACTAGAAACTTAGCCAGCCAACATATTGGGGTAACAGCAGAACTAAGAACCCTCCTACCCACCCTTACACGTACTGTGGTATTGACCCTCCCACTCACCCGCACACGTACTGTGGTATTGACCCACCCACCCTTACAAGTACTGTGGTATTGACCCTACCACTCACCCGTACACGTACTGCCAACGTGTACCTTGCCAATGTATCTTACAGAACGTCATGTAAACTTCTATTTTCAAAATTTAGCATCCTTCCGTGCTATTATGAGTGTTTGATATATATATATCATATATATCAAACACTCATATTTGTAAAACAAAATCCTTCTATATTTGCTCAAATGTTTCTATCACAGACATCTTACTGCACAAGACATGGGAACAATAAGAATCTATCAATTTATAAATCTGCTGCATATGAAAAACTCCATACTGTATGGGACGAAAACTGTATAAAAAACTTCCGACAAAGCTCCAGATTGAACCATCAATCAATATATTTAAGAAGAGACTCCGTGAGCTTCTCATGTAAAACTTATGCTATTTAGTAGATGAGTTTCTCCAATGCCGCTGGTGAGTCTTTCTAATCTTGTGCCCTTTAATTGTTATTAATTTATCTGTAGAGTTTTACCTTTTACTATTATTTGTTACAGTTTATAGAGTTTATAAATGTTGCAATATTTAAGTAAATGTTGAGTTTGTTTTAAATTTATCTTTTTTTAACTTTTGTTATATATTTGTATACATACACCTTTTTAATCTTGTTTTGTTTAGGATATTTTATATTATTAACAATGTGTTAAGTTATAACAATATTGATGACATCACCTGGTACTATAGCTCTGCTGAAAAATTTAAAGTATGTGACAATAAAGCATTTGAATTTATATACATATATATTGTGTTTATAAACTTCAGTGTATGTTAATAATTTTCCCTAAAATAATGCAAGCTAATATTCTGAGAAACGATTTAAAAGAAGCTCTCTCTACGGTCTCGGAAATATTGGGTTTGGTATGTGTGTGAGTAAATATGTTTGTTAGATTAATTTCTTTCTTATTGAAATTGGCTTTTAGTAGAGGCAGCCGTGATAATCTGACCTCTATACTGCTTTGTTTTATAGATTAAAATTGTATTAGGTAAAACATAAATACGTTATCAGTGTGTATATTAATATTTGGCCAGTATCCGATTTCTACCTCAATAATAATGTAAAAACCCAAGAGGGCAGCAGTAAGGCCATGTTTGTACGCAGCACTTTGTAGATGGCTGGAGATATCTGTGACCAGTGACAGAATGTATCTCCGACACAATCTCTCCTGATGGATGGGACTTAGGATTGGCAAACTAACGGCCGATATCACCTCGGACAACGTTTCTCTTTCAGTTATATTTTATGTAACTCACTGTTCTCCAATTGTCATTGATCATTTTATGTTTGATATTTTAAAATTATAATAATAATTATTAATAAACATATACCAATGTTATTTTGTTCTTAAATACTTTTCCAATTTATGTACTTGATTTACATGCAACTTTCAAAGTACAGTGAAGCTACTCTGGATAGTATTAAACATAAATTATACATTCATGCTAAAAAATTACCGTTGAAAAATTATTTTAATTTAATTAAAACTAACGGTGTTCTGAAAATTAACCAGGAACTGTGAAATCTCATGATTCTCATGATGATGAAGTTTAAAAATCATTTATTAGTTTCTTGATAGTTACATTTACATTACAGCTATAAATATAATTTCTTTAGCAGAACTGTTATTTATGATATTGTTTAAATTAAATTACGTAAGTATATAAATAACAACAACAAATTGAAACATTACCAAACAATAATAACATTTTTTAAATCTATTCAATAAGTCGTGCTCTTACAGATTGTAAATAATCATTATTAATAAATAAAGGGGAAACAAACGAAATTTATTGTTAGTTAAAATAAATTGAAAAAACCACTAATCAGTTAGGGGTATTTTATTGATTTTAAATACTTTTACTTTTAACTTTTAAATGTAAAAAATGTTAATTGCTCGATTTTTGGTATTTTTGCATGTAATAATCTTTCTTAGTCAGTCTTTTGGAAACTATACATATATTTTTTTCATGTATAGTTACAAAAGAAATGTGTACAATAAAGCTATTATTACAGGCACTTTCTTTGAGGCAGAGATGGGTTTAATGGAGACAAACAGAATGTTGCTAAGTGAGTCGTGGTACATAATGGATGTACTTACGATGTTAGTATAGTACAGTTGAAGGTGCAGGTGACCTTGAGGGGAGGTTAATATAAGTGGGACAAGGGGAGGGGGAAGTTTCATAAAAACGTTATACTGATCAGGTAGTTGAAAATGAGAAAATATTAGATAACAGTGCAATAGAAATGCACTGATAATTTTTTAAGTGGGACAAGGGGAGGGGGAAGTTTCATAAAAACGTTATACTGATCAGGTAGTTGAAAATGAGAAAATATTAGATACCAGCGTAATAGAAATGCACTGGTAATTAATCATTTTGTATTAATTTTGTATGTAAATATAACCTGTATTTAATTCATTATTAATTATTGCAATTTATAAAATCACACTGTATCAATTCGTTGGAATGAACCTTCCTCATAAGAAATGGAATATGTCGGGATGGGAAGATGCAATTACTGGAAATTTAAGTTGCGAATAGAAAATGATCAGTCATGTAATTGCGGTGTCGAAGATCAAACTATGGATCATAGTTAATGAGTGCCCATTGCGTTCTTTTCAAGGGGATTAGCTGGTCTTCATTCAATCGGAGAAGTGAATATTGAACGCTTAAGAAACCTGGATTTAATACTGTAACGAGAGATCAGTAGTTCACAATAGAACACAAGTACTTTGTGCTGTAAATTTTATGTCATTTAAATATTTTTAACTATATAATTTTTCAAACTTTTTATTAGTTTGGTAGCTGACGTATGAACGCCATACGATAAGTATATATTAATTAATGTCAACTAATTATTACTATTTCTGAATCGTCTGTTTAGTAAGATAATTTTGTTAATTAGCGCTGGAAGACGTGTCTAATAAACTTTATTGACTGTTTACTAATAGTAACATTTTTAATAGTTGTAATTTATTTATATTTTTAATACTTGTAACATTTTTACGTTTTTTATTTATATAAATAATCTCAATTAAATAAACAAATAACATATGGTTTTGAAATTTGAAATTTGAAAAATATTAGGAAACTGTTATGTTTTTGTAACATATGTGTGATCATAACATAAAAATATTAAATAATAAACCAAACATTAATATTTGTATAGGGATATTTAAAATAATTATTACTCTTTGGTCGTAAAAATGAAATAGTTGTACGTCTTGAGAACGGTTAGTACAGTCGAGTTCGTAAGCACAGATAGGCTGGGCAATTCGTAGGAGAGGTGGGGCATCAGTAAACTTACCTGAAAAGACATGTCTACTTATGGAGTGTAGAAGAATACATAAATATATACAACACACAACACCAATGTTCAGTTCCAGTGGCGCTTTACCTAAGCGAGTAATTAATTCCTGGGCGAAAGGTAAATCCCACAATTCTACACTTAATTTATGATATGTAAGCTGGACAAAATGGAAATGTTACGAGTTATAATTGAAGGATCATTGGCACAATCTGAACAGTTGATTTTACAATTAGATCTAACTAGTTTGATGGGTTGTTCAACTATTTCAGATATTTTGTTTTCGCCATTCTGGATTACTTTTTTATGCGCAGTTAAATAGTAATGGAAAAAGGCATTTTCCTTCAGTATTAATTTCAAATGGTTCAGAAATTACTTTCATAAATTTACTTTGGGTTACGTGCCAGTTTGGGTTTCCCTTGTAAATGCGTACCTATATTCAGTTATTTATTTTTGAATAGAGCTCTACAAATGTTGGCTCCATTCAAACATAAAATCCAAACTTGTTAGATAGGACATCAGCAATACCTTAGAAGACAAGTTTACTAATACCAGAGTAGTAGAAAATAACACACACAGCCCACCCATACACGTACAGTGGCATTGACCCATCCACCCGCCCATACACGCACAGTGGCATGGACCCACCCGTCCGCCCATACATGTACAGTGGCATTGACCCACCCACCTACCCATACACGTACAGTGGTCTTGACCCATCCGCCCGCCCATAAACGTACAGTGGCATTGTAATATTTGTAATTACTGTATTATTAAAATGAAATAAAATACACTAAATAATTTAAGTATACTCAGAGTTTGAAAATGTGAATATTGACGAACAATGTAATGTATTTTATATATTTTTTGAAGAAAAGATGAAGTTACTTCATTTAAGGGTATACACTAGGTTGATTTCCTGTCCACAATGTTGATGCCTCTCTTAGCACCGAGCTACCTATCGAGCGCTTGGTTAACAAGCCGTGCTTGTCGCCACTCAGACAGTGAGTGAACGGGAACAACGGGGCTGGATAAACTTCACAATTTACCGTGAGTGAATATTGTTTCTATAGACAGCTACAGTTGGTATTAATTGCTTTAATAACAATGACTCACATAAATATTTATACCTATTTTATATATATTTCCATATATTTTATAGAATGTCACAGCTAGATAGAAGGACAGATATTTTACTTTTGGGGACAGATATTTGGTTTTATCGGGGGGGGGGGGGTAAAGTTTTTTTCTTGGATAAGATCTCCATCAAACCAATTTTAAGTGAATAAGCCAATTTGTTAACGTAATTTTTGTTCATAATGTCATTATATAGGTAATTAATAAATAATGTTAACTGCTTAGTATATTACAATTATATATTTTTAGTTTTGTGATATATTTACTTAACATTTTTATAATTTTAAAATTAGTATAATGAAAAGACCAACAAAATGTTAAGCCAATAAGCAATGAAAATGTATTATTTATTAGAGAATTAAAAATATAGACCGTTAAAATCGGCCAATGTACAAATGTGAATCACCACTGAAGCTAGGTTTTTACTTGATCTTAACCTTGCTCTTATAGAGAATGGACACCTGGCCGGCACCATTGCTCACTTCAGACCCATTTTAACTATTCAACAAATAGCTAAATGAAAATTGTTTGTAATTGCATATAAAATAATATTATTCTTATGATTAAAAGCTTGATTAAAAAATACCGTGCTGAAATGATATATTCGTAAGTTCAATACGAATATATCATGCCTCCAATGCCAGCCAACCTTCCCGAATTAAGGAACAGGATTGAAACAGCTGTTGCGACAATTACTAATGAGACACTAACCAAAGTTTGGGAAGAACTCGCATATCGTCTTGACGTGTGCCGAGTAACGACGAATGGTGCTCACATTGAACACTTGTAGGTTATTATGTAAAACTGTTTGAGTTCCTCTTTTGTTTGATATATCACTTGTGGCTGTAAGTTTGATGTAATAAATATTATAACACTTTAAAACCCCGCTATTCATTTTGAAACACCCGGTACCTTGTACGTATTAGGCACCAGTTAATATGGCATAACAAGTTATTATTTTAAATCATCCTGATAGATGCAACACGAACCAGGCTCGTGTTTGCCAGAAACAATAGCAAAGAGGTATATTGTTCTGGTTCAATAACAGTTATCAAGTGATTCACGTATTGAGTTTAGCTCATTTGAGCTCAATAAACGATGTTTTAATAAACTATTGTTTAAAATTATTGTAAAATAACCATTCAATATTCATATGGTAACTTTAACATGGTATGGTGATTAAACATTTTTTAGGTAGCTTAGTTGGTTAAATCCCAGCTCCATAAGCTTAAGGTTCTTCGTTCGATCCCAATCAGAGTCGAAACACATTTTGAAAGGGATCAACTGATAACAGTTAATTTGTCATTGGGTTATTAATTAGACACTTTCTAATGAATGGTCGGGCTTAGTTTGCAGCAATGACTACATTCACTACTTGACACACATTTAAAATGTGTGTTGTACACTCATTCGGAATCCATATTCACCTTTATATTGACGATCGGCGTCTTAAGAACAAATAAATAAATTGCCTAAAAATAGTTTTCTTGTTCTAGAGATAAACTAGAGAAGACCCAAGCACTCATCATGTGCCAACTCCGTCACTCGAATAGTTTTGATTCTTCACATTGTATGCTTACATGGCCCAAAAACAACCCCCATGTCAAATTGTTGCCGTCGTAGGCTCTCCCATCCGTACGATGGATGGTAACAAAGGCCCTGTTTGGCCATTATCGTGATATTTATTTATCTACCTTATTTTAGCTTTTTGAAAGGAAATAGTACAAAATCCTTTCTTAGAACGCATCTAGAGTCTATAAATAACATATGTGCCAAATGTCATGGTCCGGATCTTGAGAAACTTTGATCAGTTTAATTAATAATTGCTGGTTTTTATAAATAATATATATGAAAAATAACAAAATATATTTACCAACTATTATGGTTCCATGGAAACTAAATGTAACATTGAAAAGTATTACTAAAGCCATACCAACGGTAAAAATTCATTTTTATCAAATTTTGTTTTCGAAAAGTGTGTAAGCTTTGAAATTTGGGAAATGACATTTTTCAACAAATGGGCCCTTTCTGTAAAGGTAGGTTTTTTCCTGTACAGCAAAAAACTTAATTTTTCCCCTTGTCTTGAGATATAACACAATGAATTGTTTGTTGTTGTTTTTTTTTTTTTTTTTTTTTTTTTTTTTTAAGTGAATTTCCCTTAATTTGGTTGATTATTCCTACTTTTTTTATTGTTGTTATTAATTCCATTGTTGATTGTATATTTTTATAAATTAATGTTATTGTTTTAATATATTCATATATTTATTTAATTAAAGTAATTATTGTTATTACACTTAATCATGTTGTTACGTATTATTATTTTGCTATTCAAATTTCTCATATTTGAAATAACTTTGTGTTGACTATGTAATGTTCCAACTGAAGACACTAATATTTACTATGTATATGTATAAATCTCTTATTGCTACATTTAATTAGCTTTGCTGTGAAAGGGCATTTTTAATTAACTTTTCATTTGTTTATTATTTGAAACGTACCCACATTAATTACATGTTGCTCACCTTCAAATTATCTTAAGAGTAAATATGATCCAAAGCTATATGGATTTGAAGTGATTAACAAGAAGTTGATTAACAAATAAATCAACGTCATAACCTTTTTAGGGAAAGCGTTTAGGCCACTTGGACAAGGAGATAGTTGGCGAATAAGGAAGAATGGAGAAGACATATTCAAGAAAACCTATATAGTGGCTGTTGGGAAAAGTGTCTTTGGAAAGGAAGGCCAGAATTTACTAGCCCTCTAGGAAAACCAAGATCAGTTGGAGGTGGACCTAGAGGTGGCGTATGACAGAAGAGAATGGAGGCAAAGGGGTTCCAACGGCCACATTGGTAACTTTAAAAGTGATAAGATATAACTGTATATTAACTTTTATCTTTCAGATATTGGCAGTTACCACACTTACTTCGTCCCTGGGAATGGGGATGTACACTTTCTTCAACGTATTTAACAAAGAACAAGACAAGAAAAGTTCTTGTAGACCTACTCCCGATGACTCGCGGCCTACCGTACTATCCGGCCCACTTTTGGATTTTTATGTAGTTCAAATAACTCTTAACTCAATATGGTAACTATTTAGTGCACTTCTACACACAGTATCCATAAATTCGTACCCCAACCCATGAATACTTTTCAGCGATTGGAAAACATTAATTTCCTTCGGAATATGTTATAACCTTATTAGGGACTATTTAAAAATAGTTTATGACTCCTCAAAAAGGAGAGGGGTTGGGAGGAAACAAAATTTTGTATATTTAAGGTCCCTTTAAGTGACCTCTTATTAGAAAAGTGTGTAAAAACATAAAATTGATGAAAACTAGATATTGATATCTGAAACCAATAAAGTTTTTGTCATGTTGTGCTGAAACACCACATTGTTCCTTAACGCTCATTCCACGAAGTGCTTATTGGCAGTACATTGTGAAATGTATAAAAATGTATATAATATGTACCAAACAATATTCTAAAGCACAACCAGCATTGAACAGATTTTGTTATGTGTGAGTAACCGTTATAATGGAATTTTTCTTATAATGGTCTATACTTTCCTAAGATATATTGGGCAAACCGTTAGTATAAAGGTTTCACAAGTATTCACTAAATATATTTTAGTATTTTTTCTTATACAAAAAGATAAACAATACAGAACAAAAACTTTCTCGTAATATTTGTGACGAAATTCAAAAAAAGAAAAAAAAAGAAAAAAGGGAACTTAGACAGTATTGTAATACTGAACCATATTTCTGATTAAATGTTTTTATTGTATTTCTCACTTAATAAACTGCGGAAGTAGTGTCTATATTAGATTTAATCTTATAAGAGCAATTTTAAATACGAGACGCTTTTTTAACTTAACAACTTTTCGAAAAATTGTAGTGTTTTCATCGTTTGAAAGAGCGTAAAAGTTACTAGGAAATCCAAGTTTTATATCTCGCAAACTTTTAATCTGTTATGTATTTTTAAAATTTGAATTTTAATTTATTTGCTTATGACTTTTATTAAAATAAAAACGAACTAAAATACAAAATGAATTAAATTTGTTGTTGTTAGTCAGGTGACTATCTCCGCAGACTCTTAAGTTCATACACTAACTAGTAACTATTTTTACCCCGTTGAAATGCTTAATAATTAGGATATCCACATGACAGATAAAAATACTAATAAAAATATATATTTCAAGATTATGAATCGAATAGAATAATCAGTTTGTAAGTTGTATATGATGCTAACAACTATTGTTTAATATTGCATCCAACTGTGTTTATATTCCATTCAACGAGAGTTGAGAGTGAAGCTCTACACACTGCTGGTGTGACGTAGGTTCTAGGCCGATTCAGAGGCGTTCACCAGCGAGCACAGAATAACATAGAGTGGCAATAGGCCTGCCGCTAGTGAAGCCGGCCTGTCTAGCTAAGATGGCGGTATGGAGGAATGAGTCACCCTAGTATACCGCGCGCTTCTGGCCTACATTCTTATAACGACAGAACATATAAATCATCCCTGATCTTACACCGATGCTCTGTTGCGGTTGTTTGGATTGTTTGTTTCCTATTGTGCGTTTATTTTATTCACACTGGTTATGTTTTATTCCTGTATATAGTTCCATATAGTGGCTGTAGTATGTAGTTTTTTATCTTTTAAATGCCTTCTTCTGTAATGTAATACATTTTCAATTAACTGTATATAGTTTTATTGGTTTTTATATATTCATACTTTAGCTATATTTTTGCCCTCATGATGCCTTCTTTTTAGTGTATGGCTGTCATAATATATCTAACAAATATGCTGAAGGTATCACTTTTCACAGGTAAGACAGTAAAATACTGCATTTAAATCTAATATTATTTTGCAGCCAGCTAAATTTGATGTAGGCCTCCTGCTTGTCATATTCCATTACATTAACAATCGTTTTTAAAATCCTAAAGTTTGTTTGGATTAAAACTGTGTAAAAAACACTTGTGAGGAAACTAAGCACAATATGCATAATATTTTATTTGTTTAGCCTAACACATTAAATCGGCAACAAACTTTGTCACTTTTGCTAAAAATTTTATTTATCAGAATAAAGTTATCAGCAGAGTTAGTTTTTATACATAGTATGATTGTTTTAAACGGCAATACTGTACAATAAAAATAGTAAATTACTTTATTTGAAATAATTTTTCTATTACGATTATTATTTGGGTGTTTTTACAACGTAACTATATGATTTTACACGTCTTTCTATAACTTTGAAAAATATGGGTAAGTCAATTTCATGTTTACGCAAATATTAAATTAAGTATAAATATTGATTTTTATATAGTTGCAAAGTAAATGTTTCAATGCATGTGATAAGGGATTTTATATGTTATTGTTGAGAAGGAAGTTTCTTAAGTAGCATAGGAATGACTAGAGGGGCTTTCTAATATATATTTAATATTTAAATAATTATAAAAGGTGATTTACGTCAAATTCATGATTAGTTTAATATTCAAGTTTAATTACAAAATACTTTATGGCAATATATATTATTGTTCTTGTAAAAAAAAAAATACTTATTTACAAATTTATCTCTTCACGAATAATTTGTTGCAAACATACAATTACTATTGTTATACTGTATATTTTTCTCAAATGTATTACATATGAGTTCTATAGCTTTAAGGATTTATTATTGATTTCTATTGTAGCCTACTTTAAAATAAGTTTGAGTTAGATAAAAACGCAGGAACATAAAGCTAAGGCTTTAATTATACTGCAACTGTTTATATTATTTCACAAAAATTAAGTATTTTTCTAAATGAGTACTACCAAAAGTAATGCTATCAAAATGAGTAAGTCTACTATAAAACATAATACCATAATAATATTCATCGTTTTGTGGATTGTGTAGCCTATATATAAGAAACTGCTGTTTGTCGGACAATAAGTACATTGATTTCAAGCAGCGACACAGCCTGAATGTAGCCTCACAGCGCGCGGAATCTGCTCAGGCCACCGTCTTAAACTGCAAATTATGAGAAAACTATCCACGCCAGAAACAAAATTTTTGCCATAAAAATGACGGTTCAACTCATTATCAACAACTTTTTCGTTGACAAAGCATCTCTAACCAAAAGATTTTTAAAAATCTAGGAATGTCGAAAATTTTAAGTCACGATTTAAAAAAACACCAAAGTAGGTTTACTTTAAAATTAATTATGACTGTGAGCAAAACTTATTTTCGTATTCTTGTTTAGCTCATTGTGATCCAAAACTTATCAAGAATAAGTATCTCAAATTTTAAAATTGTTACTCATGTGTAAGTAAATCAAGTGACGATGTATTTGAATCCACGACACTGTGTTGAACGGAGTTAGCGGGACGTGATCCGTCCTTTGTATATCTAAAATGGCGGACTTGGCTTCACTGTACTTACACACTGTTAAAGCGGATTGCCTCTATGTTATTCTGTGCTCGTTGGCGTTCACATGTTGATATAGTGATGAACTGTTCTTTCTGTCTGAGCCTGACTGACTGACTTCCGACTGGGAATGCCAATGAATCAGTCTTGTAAATCATGGGTTCACGTGGACACCCCCAGTGACAATCTAAGCAGAGCCTCACTCTTATATCTTTGCGAACAGCATATAGTTTTGAACTATCGTGTGGTTTGATTTCAGGTAGACAAGACTAAAGTAGCTTGAAGACACGAAACAAAACAACAACAAAATCGAATATATTAAATTATATTTGAAAAATTAAATTAGTTGTTATCACTGTGATATTAAAAAAAGATGAAGGGCCTTATTATACGAGAATAGTAAACTTAACCGGAATTGCATCTCTAAGTTAACTATTGTGATTTAAAGTTCGAAAACTTAACTTTTTTGAAATATCGGATGAAATAAACAAATTATAAGAAAAAAATACTTGTTTAATGTGAAGGTAGTGTGAATCAAATGTAAATTAACGAAGAGAAAGAGAATACTATTTCTGTATTGATAGAAATGTTCAAGGAGAGATAACATAACTAACTGAAGGTTGTGCTGGTAATATTTACCTACATAGGCCCAATTATTATAAAACTACTGTATAAACAAAAGTATATATATATATATATATATATATATATATATATATATATATATATATATATATATATCAAATTCTTAGTTAGTAATGATAAAAGGAATACAGGAGACACATTAGTTATAGTCACATACGTGTAAGGATGAGGGAGTGGAAGTAAAGACAGTAGCCATATATGTGAGAGGATGGTTGAGTAGGAGGTGAATCAGTACACGTATAACTATGATAATGAGTGGGTGTGAGGTGAGACAGTACTCTCATTCGTGTGAGGATGAGTGGGCGGGACGTGAAAAAGTAGTCATATTCGTGTTAGGTAAGTGGGTGGGAGGTGAGACAGTACTTTTAACGAAGCCAGAAATTATACGGGTCGATATAGTACAATGTTACAGTTGTTACAGAAGTGGGGAGCACTTTCCTTCTGCTTACCGTAATCCAACTGTACAGACAGTCACTACTGTGGTATGTTCTACCTTAACAAAGCCAGGTACTGTACGATTGAGTACGGTGTTACAGTTGTTACAGAAGTGAGGAGCACTTTCCTTCTGCTTACCGTAATCCAACTGTACAGACAGTCACTACTGTGGTGTGTTGTTTTTTAACAAAGCCAGGTACTGTACGATAGAGTACGGTGTTACAGTTGTTACAGAAGTGAGGAGCACTTTCCTTCTGCTTACCGTAATCCAACTGTACAGACAGTCACTACTGTGGTGTGTTGTTTTTTAACAAAGCCAGGTACTGTACGATAGAGTACGGTGTTACAGTTGTTACAGAAGTGAGGAGCACTTTCCTTCTAGTTACCGTAATCCAACTGTACAGACAGTCACTACTGTGGTGTGTTGTTTTTTAACAAAGCCAGGTACTGTACGATAGAGTACGGTGTTACAGTTGTTACAGAAGTGAGGAGCACTTTCCTTCTGCTTACCGTAATCCAACTGTACAGACAGTCACTACTGTGGTGTGTTGTTTTTTAACAAAGCCAGGTACTGTACGATAGAGTACGGTGTTACAGTTGTTACAGAAGTGAGGAGCACTTTCCTTCTGCTTACCGTAATCCAACTGTACAGACAGTCACTACTGTGGTGTGTTGTTTTTTAACAAAGCCAGGTACTGTACGATAGAGTACGGTGTTACAGTTGTTACAGAAGTGAGGAGCACTTTCCTTCTGCTTACCGTAATCCAACTGTACAGACAGTCACTACTGTGGTGTGTTGTTTTTTAACAAATCCAGGTACTGTACGACAGAGTACGGTGTTACAGTTGTTACAGAAGTGAGGAGAACTTTCCTTCTGCTTACCGTAATCCAACTGTACAGACAGTCACTACTGTGGTGTGTTTTTTTTTAACAAAGCCAGGTACTGTACGATAGAGTACGGTGTTACAGTTGTTACAGAAGTGAGGAGCACTTTCCTTCTGCTTACCGTAATCTAACTGTACAGACAGTCACTACTGTGGTATGTTCTACCTTAACAAAGCCAGGTACTGTACGATAGAGTACGGTGTTACAGTTGTTACAGAAGTGAGGAGCACTTTCCTTCTGCTTACCGTAATCCAACTGTACAGACAGTCACTACTGTGGTGTGTTGTTTTTTAACAAAGCCAGGTACTGTACGATAGAGTACGGTGTTACAGTTGTTACAGAAGTGAGGAGCACTTTCCTTCTGCTTACCGTAATCCAACTGTACAGACAGTCACTACTGTGGTGTGTTGTTTTTTAACAAAGCCAGGTACTGTACGATAGAGTACGGTGTTACAGTTGTTACAGAAGTGAGGAGCACTTTCCTTCTGCTTACCGTAATCCAACTGTACAGACAGTCACTACTGTGGTGTGTTGTTTTTTAACAAAGCCAGGTACTGTACGATAGAGTACGGTGTTACAGTTGTTACAGAAGTGAGGAGCACTTTCCTTCTAGTTACCGTAATCCAACTGTACAGACAGTCACTACTGTGATGTGTTGTTTTTTAACAAAGCCAGGTACTATACGATAGAGTACGGTGTTACAGTTGTTACAGAAGTGAGGAGCACTTTCCTTCTGCTTACCGTAATCCAACTGTACAGACAGTCACTACTGTGGTGTGTTGTTTTTTAACAAAGCCAGGTACTGTACGATAGAGTACGGTGTTACAGTTGTTACAGAAGTGAGGAGCACTTTCCTTCTGCTTACCGTAATCCAACTGTACAGACAGTCACTACTGTGGTGTGTTGTTTTTTAACAAAGCCAGGTACTGTACGATAGAGTACGGTGTTACAGTTGTTACAGAAGTGAGGAGCACTTTCCTTCTGCTTACCGTAATCCAACTGTACAGACAGTCACTACTGTGGTGTGTTGTTTTTTAACAAAGCCAGGTACTATACGATAGAGTACGGTGTTACAGTTGTTACAGAAGTGAGGAGCACTTTCCTTCTGCTTACCGTAATCCAACTGTACAGACAGTCACTACTGTGGTGTGTTGTTTTTTAACAAAGCCAGGTACTATACGATAGAGTACGGTGTTACAGTTGTTACAGAAGTGAGGAGCACTTTCCTTCTGCTTACCGTAATCCAACTGTACAGACAGTCACTACTGTGGTGTGTTGTTTTTTAACAAAGCCAGGTACTGTACGATAGAGTACGGTGTTACAGTTGTTACAGAAGTGAGGAGCACTTTCCTTCTGCTTACCGTAATCCAACTGTACAGACAGTCACTACTGTGGTGTGTTGTTTTTTAACAAAGCCAGGTACTGTACGATAGAGTACGGTGTTACAGTTGTTACAGAAGTGAGGAGCACTTTCCTTCTGCTTACCGTAATCCAACTGTACAGACAGTCACTACTGTGGTGTGTTGTTTTTTAACAAAGCCAGGTACTGTACGATAGAGTACGGTGTTACAGTTGTTACAGAAGTGAGGAGCACTTTCCTTCTGCTTACCGTAATCCAACTGTACAGACAGTCACTACTGTGGTGTGTTGTTTTTTAACAAAGCCAGGTACTATACGATAGAGTACGGTGTTACAGTTGTTACAGAAGTGAGGAGCACTTTCCTTCTGCTTACCGTAATCCAACTGTACAGACAGTCACTACTGTGGTGTGTTGTTTTTTAACAAAGCCAGGTACTATACGATAGAGTACGGTGTTACAGTTGTTACAGAAGTGAGGAGCACTTTCCTTCTGCTTACCGTAATCCAACTGTACAGACAGTCACTACTGTGGTGTGTTGTTTTTTAACAAAGCCAGGTACTATACGATAGAGTACGGTGTTACAGTTGTTACAGAAGTGAGGAGCACTTTCCTTCTGCTTACCGTAATCCAACTGTACAGACAGTCACTACTGTGGTGTGTTGTTTTTTAACAAAGCCAGGTACTGTACGATAGAGTACGGTGTTACAGTTGTTACAGAAGTGAGGAGCACTTTCCTTCTGCTTACCGTAATCCAACTGTACAGACAGTCACTACTGTGGTGTGTTGTTTTTTAACAAAGCCAGGTACTGTACGATAGAGTACGGTGTTACAGTTGTTACAGAAGTGAGGAGCACTTTCCTTCTGCTTACCGTAATCCAACTGTACAGACAGTCACTACTGTGGTGTGTTGTTTTTTAACAAAGCCAGGTACTGTACGATAGAGTACGGTGTTACAGTTGTTACAGAAGTGAGGAGCACTTTCCTTCTGCTTACCGTAATCCAACTGTACAGACAGTCACTACTGTGGTGTGTTGTTTTTTAACAAAGCCAGGTACTGTACGATAGAGTACGGTGTTACAGTTGTTACAGAAGTGAGGAGCACTTTCCTTCTGCTTACCGTAATCCAACTGTACAGACAGTCACTACTGTGGTGTGTTGTTTTTTAACAAAGCCAGGTACTGTACGATAGAGTACGGTGTTACAGTTGTTACAGAAGTGAGGAGCACTTTCCTTCTGCTTACCGTAATCCAACTGTACAGACAGTCACTACTGTGGTGTGTTGTTTTTTAACAAAGCCAGGTACTGTACGAATTGAGTACGGTGTTACAGTTGTTACAGAAGTGAGGAGCACTTTCCTTCTGCTTACCGTAATCCAACTGTACAGACAGTCACTACTGTGGTGTGTTGTTTTTTAACAAAGCCAGGTACTGTACGATAGAGTACGGTGTTACAGTTGTTACAGAAGTGAGGAGCACTTTCCTTCTGCTTACCGTAATCCAACTGTACAGACAGTTACTACTGTGGTGTGTTGTTTTTTAACAAAGCCAGGTACTATACGATAGAGTACGGTGTTACAGTTGTTACAGAAGTGAGGAGCACTTTCCTTCTGCTTACCGTAATCCAACTGTACAGACAGTCACTACTGTGGTGTGTTGTTTTTTAACAAAGCCAGGTACTGTACGATAGAGTACGGTGTTACAGTTGTTACAGAAGTCAGGAGCACTTTCCTTCTGCTTCCCGTAATCCATCTGTACTGACAGTCACTACTGTGGTGTGTTTTTTTTAACAAAGCCAGGTACTGTACAATTGAGTACGGTGTTACAGTTGTTACAGAAGTGAGGAGCACTTTCCTTCTGCTTACCGTAATCCAACTGTACAGACAGTCACTACTGTGGTATGTTTTACCTTAACAATGCCAGGTACTGTACGATAGAGTACGGTGTTACAGTTGTTACAGAAGTGAGGAGCCCTTTCCTTCTGCTTCCCTAATCCATTTGCACAGACAGTCACTACTGTGGTATGTTCTACCTTAACAAAGCCAGGTACTGTACGATAGAGTACGGTGTTACAGTTGTTACAGAAGTGAGGAGCACTTTCCTTCTGCTTACCGTAATCCAACTGTACAGACAGTTACTACTGTGGTGTGTTGTTTTTTAACAAAGCCAGGTACTATACGATAGAGTACGGTGTTACAGTTGTTACAGAAGTGAGGAGCACTTTCCTTCTGCTTACCGTAATCCAACTGTACAGACAGTCACTACTGTGGTGTGTTGTTTTTTAACAAAGCCAGGTACTGTACGATAGAGTACGGTGTTACAGTTGTTACAGAAGTCAGGAGCACTTTCCTTCTGCTTCCCTAATCCATTTGTACTGACAGTCACTACTGTGGTGTGTTTTTTTTAACAAAGCCAGGTACTGTACAATTGAGTACGGTGTTACAGTTGTTACAGAAGTGAGGAGCACTTTCCTTCTGCTTACCGTAATCCAACTGTACAGACAGTCACTACTGTGGTATGTTTTACCTTAACAATGCCAGGTACTGTACGATAGAGTACGGTGTTACAGTTGTTACAGAAGTGAGGAGCCCTTTCCTTCTGCTTCCCTAATCCATTTGCACAGACAGTCACTACTGTGGTATGTTCTACCTTAACAAAGCCAGGTACTGTACGATTGAGTACGGTGTTACAGTTGTTACAGAAGTGAGGAGCCCTTTCCTTCTGCTTCCCTAATCCATTTGCACAGACAGTCACTACTGTGGTATGTTCTACCTTAACAAAGCCAGGTACTGTACGATTGAGTACGGTGTTACAGTTGTTACAGAAGTGAGGAGCCCTTTCCTTCTGCTTCCCTAATCCATTTGCACAGACAGTCACTACTGTGGTATGTTCTACCTTAACAAAGCCAGGTACTGTACGATTGAGTACGGTGTTACAGTTGTTACAGAAGTGAGGAGCCCTTTCCTTCTGCTTCCCTAATCCATTTGCACAGACAGTCACTACTGTGGTATGTTCTACCTTAACAAAGCCAGGTACTGTACGATTGAGTACGGTGTTACAGTTGTTACAGAAGTGAGGAGCCCTTTCCTTCTGCTTCCCTAATCCATTTGCACAGACAGTCACTACTGTGGTATGTTCTACCTTAACAAAGCCAGGTACTGTACGACAGAGTACGGTGTTACAGTTGTTACAGAAGTGAGGAGCACTTTCCTTCTGCTTCCCTAATCCATTTGCACAGACAGTCACTACTGTGGTATGTTCTACCTTAACAAAGCCAGGTACTGTACGATTGAGTACGGTGTTACAGTTGTTACAGAAGTGAGGAGCCCTTTCCTTCTGCTTCCCTAATCCATTTGCACAGACAGTCACTACTGTGGTATGTTGTATTTTAACAAAGCTAGGTACTGTACGATAGAGTACGGTGTTACAGTTGTTACAGAAGTGAGGAGCACTTTCCTTCTGCTTCCCTAATCCAATTGGTTTTTGCCACTTTATGCTCTGATTACATCACGCTTCCATCTCTCATTTTGGTCGAGATAAATTTAGTGTTTTAAGAATATTTAGCAATAATTCACTGCTTTGATAACCATGTTTCTTATACTTCTTTATTTTGCAAAACAATAACTATACCACTGTACTACCAAAATGATATAAATCTTAATCTAAAATAAAACTGCTTTAAGTGCTTTAAATGTTACATTACTAACAAATATGTATGTATGAATAGATAACGTTTTATACAGGTTTTGTTATCTGAATATTCTTTGAGAATAGTATTTTATTTATTTATTTTGTTTTTTTTACATTGAAAAATTATGACATTTTTTCCTTAAAATTATTTCAGCTTTGTTATTTATTTATATTAGCTCTGGGCGTTAAAATTAATAAATAAAAATGTACATTTAAAAATGTAGAACTTTTTTATAAAAGTTATATTTATAGTAGTAATAGAACATTCTATTTTATTAGCTATTATAAATGTTACATAATAATTAATAATGATATAAAAATAAGATCTTTTTTACGTTTCTTTTGAGTATTGCTCTGGCAATTACGGTCAAGTTAAGACTTTTCAGTTACATGTGCCTTTCTGTATATTTCGTAGTTAGTAGTGTTCCTGGATTGCCCCTCTGGTATTAATCCTGCTACATCCATAATTAGGTAAACTATCTTCATGGATTTTTAAATCATGTTACGTGCACATGTGCTTGACGAATACTGTTCAAAATCATGCTGAAACTTTAAGTTCAGACCATGGAAGTTACTAGCTACTAATCAAAAATTCTAAACTTATTTTATAAACAAGCAGATTTTGTAAATTTAAAATTTACATACTTATGTGTTAAATGTACGCAAAATCTTCGATCATTCAGCAATCATTGCTGTCTTTATTACTAAATTGTTTTCTTCTTTTAGTTTCGTGTTTTATAAAATTTCAAAATATTGTAAATGGATGCAGTCGAACACTTAAAAAAGGTAAAAACATGTTTTTAGACCTAGAAACGCAAATATTCTGATCTCACTTCAATAGGTCTATCGTAATTAGTAGTTAGTTCACTAAATTTCATTTTAAGAGGCATTGGAATCATGTTTTGTCTGTTCTTCCTCAAATACTACTTACTATATCAATAATCTGTAATAAATATATATATATATATATATATATATTTATATATATATATATATATATTTTATATTTATATATAATATATATATATATATATATATATATATATATATATATATATATATATATATATATATTCATATTGACCTTGTTTTTGAACTAAACATTTTTTTCATTTAAAACATTTTTCATTTAAATTGTTTATATTATGCTTTTTATAAAACAAAATATATGTGTGTACGGATATATGTATATATGTGCATATATATATATATATATGTATATGTTTATGTATATGTATAATTTTGATGTTATCTGGGAAGTATAAGTTTTCTTAAATGTTGGTACTGTTCTCATAAAAATATAAAATATGATGTATAAATATAAATTCAACTGTTTCTGAATTTCATTAAGAACATTGCACAGGCAATAAATAACGAATTGTATGTACATAAATAAGTAGAAGTATTTTTTTTTTTTTTTTTGCAATATTTCCTATTCAGACGCCACAGGAGTGTTTTTTTTCTTTATGTGGAGCTAGACTGCATGTATTCATATATGTATTTTTAATGGATTATTTTATTTTACCTGGCCACACAACTAGATTAAGTGGCCAGTACATTTCCAAACAATTTATTTGTTATACTCTTGTAACTTAATTGTGGAAATAAATCATTTATTCATTTATTCATTTATTCATATATATATATATATATATATATATATATATATATATATATATATATATACTGGGTGTTTCAAAACTCTCGCTACAAACATTGTGATATTGTTTCATAGACAAAAAGGAGCCAACAACGAAATGTAAGTAATGGTATATCTAATTTCGTTTCCTGTCTGTGCATGTTTTTTGTTAAAAAATACAATACTTTTCAAAATATACAACTAAATTTAACCAAACTTAAGTAACCTCTTAATTATAATTAGGTATGTTAATGAAAAACAATTGGTCAATTTTTCGTGATAAATTTCAAAATGGAGGCCATTTGCAAAGTTTTAATTAGAAAAACTAAAAACTTATTGATTTAATAAAAAGTTACAACAGTGACTTTTTTAAACGATGTTAAGGCAAATAAAATGGTATATTACATTTTTATATTGAATAATAAATAACAGAATTATTGTAAAATCAGACGGACCGTACACATCCTGAGCTTCTCCAAAATAAGTTAATAGCTCAAAAATGGAGCTCATATTTAATTTAAATTGAACATTCAATTGTATGGAACAATGTACCAAATTTTGTAGCGAGAGTTTCGAAACATCCTGTATATTTCAATTTACATATTTTTGCTACTTACGTGCAATAACTTCGTTTGATTTAATTTAGTTACTTAATTCCAAACGTTTCAAGATAATGTAAAAAACTATCTTTTTTCATAATTTTTAACTAATCCACTATAGCTCATTATTCGATGAAATTTCAAGATAAATAAGCTCAAGCAAAACTCCATTCAATTGGGATATGCCTGTGTGTGTGTGTGTATATATATATATATATATATATATATATATATATATATATATATATATATATATATATCTTTCACACTTCCAACGACCCAAACAATCGTTAATAAATTTAAAAACTCAGTTCTTAATGTAGAAAAATAGGAAAAAAATCCGTAGATAATCATAATGATCATTTAAAACTTAATTTTCAAAACAAGTTATTAAATATAATATAACAGTGCTATAAGATTTCAAAACTGAATAAAATATTATTGATGAGTTGAGAAAATAATACATTTATAAACAGGCGTTAAAGCAGTTAGAAAATTTGGGTATGGTATAAAATACAAATATACAAATTATTTTATAACAGCAAAAAACCCAAATTAACAACTGTAGACTGATTCGCCTCGTAATTTAGCTTGCAAAAGGATAATTGTAAACAAATATTTAGAGAAATATTTTTTTATTGTATTGATCTATAAACTTATCCGAAATATTGAAAACCAAAATTACTCACAACTAACGAAAAAATATTTAAATTACGTACTTTTTGTAAATCTGTCACGTTACTGAAAATATTATTTTGTATTTAATTGTCTTAACTTTCAAACAACCTTCGTCATTGTACTTTCAGTTTAGTAATGACAGGCTAACATAATGAACGTGTCTCATGTTTTGATATGTATTTAACATATATGGTACAATACCAAGGTTCTTCATATTTAAGGTAAGTATAAACAGGGACACGTGAGCATAATAAGAATGTCAGTTGACTCGAAATATTTTCCGAAAATATCACGTACCAGTAAAAAAATTTATTTTATTGAATCTCTACGAATGTTGTAGACCTTTTTACATACACTAGAATGAACAACATTTTACACCATTGCCATATTGTTGTGGATCATGCAAGTTTGGGAAGCTCCTCCCCCTTTCTCTTTGTGACGGGGTGCCGAAAGTACTTCCACCTGCGATGGCAATCATTTGTGCCACTAGGTGACTCGAGGAACCATCTATCATGGCAGATAATTTGTTTCTGGGTAGTACTATAACCTTGTAACATAAGGTTATTGTGTCACTCTCCCAGATTACACCTCTGGAAACTTCTGGATTGTGGTGGCACCTTGTAAAAAGACACCTCTCGGCCGACTAGTTAGTGGCAGTAACAATGTGAGTGTTCAGTGTTCAGTCTGGAGTGGAAGTGATAGTAAAGTACTTGAAGTGGTACTTTAAATACCCTCCACGAAAACTGCCAAAAATGTGGGATTCTATTTCAGCGATTCGGTTCGTAATAGCGATCGTAACACTGATAGTGCTCCATATATTGATTTTTGTGAAAGTTTGAATATTTTTATGTTCTTTTTACAGTTGAATATGTGAATCTTTAAAACGATTTCAAATTTAAAAACTCAATATAAACTTAGAGTCCACTAGATTAAACCTTTAATAATAATAACGTGCTCACTATAACTCATTCTAATAATAAACACGAACTGTAGGTTGATATAGAACAGCATGTTTTAGCCCGTTAGTGGCAAACTTTGACATTCGACAAACTGGTGACTTGCCAGTTTGGAAACGCCACCTTAATATTGGCAGTTCACGAACATGATCTAGTGTGTGTTAAGTGAACTGTAACTGATGTAATAAGAGTGGTTTGATTTAAAGAATTAAAATAGTGGCTAGTAATTTCTATTTGTACATCTATCGTATTTTGTAATATTTTTATTTATTCTATCCTAATAAAATCCCGTTAACATCCACTAGGTGAAATAGCCTCATGATTATTTAGGATCCTGATGGACCATAACAATATACTGCACTTATTAATAAAAATTAAAATTTTATTAGATTTTATAGCTTAACTGTAAAAATAAACGAATATTATTAAATTAATGTAATAAATGAACAAATATCAAAATAAAATTTAATCTTGTAGCCAATCGTCGAGTTCTGTTGTGTTAGAGGATCTCGCTCCTTAGCCTACCTAACCTTGTGAACTCAGACTGATATGGGTTTCGTCAAGTTCTGTTGTGTTAGAGAATATCGCTTCTTGACCTAGTGACCTCAAACTGATAAGGTTTTCGTCGAGTTCTTTAGTGTTAGAGGATTTCACTCCTTAACCTTGTGAACTCAAACTGATATGAGTTTCGTTAAGTTCTGTTGTGTTAGAGGAGCTGCTTGACCTTGCGACCTCAAACTGAGAAGGTTTTCGTCGAGTTCTTTAGTGTTAGAGGATCTCGCTCCTTAACCTTGTGAACTCAAACTGATATGAGTTTGATCGAATACTGTTGTGTTAGAGGAGCTGCTTGACCTTGTGTTTCGCTCCTTAACCTTGTGAACTCAAACTGATATGTGTTTCGTCGAGTTCTGTTGTGTTAGAGGAGCTGCTTGACCTTGTGTACATAAGTTCTGTTGTGTTAGAGAATATCGCTCCTTAACCTTGTGAACTCAAACTGATATGTGTTTCGTCGAGTTCTGTTGTGTTAGAGAATATCGCTCCTTAACCTTGTGAACTCAAACTGATATGTGTTTCGTCGAGTTCTGTTGTGTTAGAGGAGCTGCTTGACCTTGTGTACTCAAACCTGACATGGGTTTCGTTGAGTTCTGTTGTGTTAGAGAATATCGCTCCTTAACCTTGTGAACTCAAACCTGAAATGGGTTTCGTCAAGTTCTGTTGTGTTAAAGAATATCATTCCTTGCCCTTATGAACTCAAACTGATATGGGTTTCGTCAAGTTCTGTTGTGTTAGAGGATTCCGCTCCTTAACCTTGTGAACTCAAATTGATATGGGTTTCGTTGAGTTCTGTTGTGTTAGAGGATTCCGCTGCTTGACCTTGTGAACTCAAACTGACATGGGTTTCGTCAAGTTCTGTTGTGTTATAGGAATCCGTTCCTTAACCTTGTGAACTCAAACTGACATGGGTTTCGTCAAGTTCTGTTGTATTAGAGAATATCACTCCTTAACCTTGTGAACTCAAACTAATATGGGTTTCGTCAAGTTCTATTGTGTTATAGGATTCCGCTCCTTAACCTTGTGAACTCAAACTGACATGGGTTTCGTCAAGTTCTGTTGTATTAGAGAATATCACTCCTTAACCTTGTGAACTCAAACTGACATGGGTTTCGTCAAGTTCTGTTGTATTAGAGAATATCACTCCTTAACCTTGTGAACTCAAACTGACATGGGTTTCGTCAAGTTCTGTTGTATTAGAGAATATCACTCCTTAACCTTGTGAACTCAAACTGACATGGGTTTCGTCAAGTTCTGTTGTATTAGAGAATATCACTCCTTAGCCTTGTGAACTCAGACTGAAATGGGTTTCGTCAAGTTCTGTTGTATTAGAGAATATCACTCCTTAACTTTGTGAACTCAAACTGACATGGGTTTCGTCAAGTTCTGTTGTATTAGAGAATATCACTCCTTAACCTTGTGAACTCAAACTGACATGGGTTTCGTCAAGTTCTGTTGTATTAGAGAATATCACTCCTTAACCTTGTGAACTCAAACTGACATG
This sequence comes from Stictocephala bisonia, assembly GCA_035578905.1. NCBI lineage: Eukaryota > Metazoa > Arthropoda > Insecta > Hemiptera > Membracidae > Stictocephala > Stictocephala bisonia. The sequence goes on along the minus strand of JAQJVL010001750.1, from coordinate 77,798 downwards.
GGTTTCGTCAAGTTCTGTTGTATTAGAGAATATCACTCCTTAACCTTGTGAACTCAAACTGACATGGGTTTCGTCGAGTTCTGTTGTATTTTTCCCGTAACACATTTCTTACTTACATGGATACTAACAGTTTTATTCAAAAGATTTTGAAAAATAATGTTCGATCGAACACCTATATATTTCGCAAGGAATATTTGTGAAATAACAACATAAATTATTCCTAGTTTTTCTAACAGCAATTTGTATAACTATATAACATAGTTAATCATAATCTGTAATTATATAACAACATTTAAATATTAGTGACTTGCTAAAATTGAACACATTCCACGAGGGGTCAGTAGAAAAGTTTTAATGTAAGCATATTATTTTAAAGGGCTAGATAATCAAAGAAGAATGCCGCAAAATGCACTTCAAAAGTGCTACCGTTTTGTAACGGATAAAGCTTTTTAAGTGCATTTTGCGGCATTCTTCTTTGCTTGTGTAGCCCTTTAAAATAATGTGCTTAACAACCTACTATTCTTACACTAGAAATTTTCTATTAACCCAGAGATCGTTAGTAGAAATAACGATCGTTCTTTTGGATCGTTCCCAGAGAAGAATAGCTGGGCACTGAATTAATAGTATGTGTTTGTGAACAACAATCATGTGTGAAGTTTTGAGACTTCTTCTGATATGATTATCATAAAATTAAGCCATTCTTGAACATACACATATGATCAGTATTGAAACTTTCGAGCACCGGTATTTTGTTTAGAATTAACCTTTTGAGGTATAATCTACGGCGCGATGTTCTACATATTAATACCTCTAAAATTGTATGCATATCGAATGTGAATTTTCTTCTGACTCTTTGTGGACCATCCCCAGTATGACGGAAAGTATATATTTGCTTCAAAATGTAGATTTTTTAGGTATTGTATGTATTTGTAAAGTCTTATTGCTTTAAGTGCAATGGTTAAAAAAATATAATACCGGCCCCGGAATTTTAGAACGCTATGTATATTGTAAAAAAAAGAGGCGAAAAGTTTTTGGATATTTCAAATAAATGAAACCTTACTCATCTATCTTTAAATAACAGAGGGGACGTTAATTTTTGTTTGCCTCGGAAACGCACTGCCTCCCTAAGTTAATCTTGTTCAGACTGAATTTGCGGGTTTATTCGATTTATAACAGGAATCTCATCATCTACATGATAAACAATTTGTGAAATAACAACATGAAATAGTCCTAGTTTTCCTAACAGCAATTTGTATAACTTTATAAAATAGCTAATCATAATCTGTGATTATATAACAAAATTTAAATATTGAATTTGCTAATTTTGCTAAACTTGCTAAAATTGAACACCTTTTCATCTGATAGCTATACATGCGCCCAAAATTAACAGACATGTAAGTCAAACTAACCCCTGATAAAAAATATATCAAAATTAATCGCATTTTGATTTTATTCAAAAAGTTTGATGTAATAAACTTATGTCCGGTTTGTGAAATGAGTTCAAGATAAAATTATAAAATGGATTAATAGTGGAAACAGCTTTTATTATTCTTAACCAAAGAGATTCAAAGGCGAATTAAGGAAATTGTTGTAAATTTCATTAATGTCACGTTCACAAGGTAATTAAGTAATAGTTTTGAACATAACAGTACTATAGTATAATGGAATAAAAATATAACAATTTAGGAAAAAATACTGCAAAAGACAATCTTCTAAAATATTTACGACGCAAAAATCTGTAGCTCCGAAACGCAAATTGCTCTACTTCTACTGTAAAACACGCTTAATGTTAATTATATTATAATATTTTGAAATTTTATTTGTTTTTCTGATAAATTTTTTTTTAATTCATAACTTAATGTTGTCTTAATTACAAATACAGTAATTCATAACACAAGGAAACAATGGCCTTAGTAAAACTCATTTACATGCTCTCATTAGTTTTCATTAAAATTATATTTTTGCTTGTAAACTGTGCATGGTTGGTACACTAGTTGTTTAGTGGTTGGTAAAAGCTTTTTCACTACACTACTATGAGTTTAGCTGTTTTCGTTATGTGTTTACAACCTGCGAAACATCATATTTTCAGCAGCTGTCTATTGTTTACTACCGAAAGTAACATTGTTTACAACCGAAAATTTTCCACAGTCAACAACACCTGTTTTTATTCCGTAGTGTAGTGAAATAGTATATTTCATAACAAGAGTGGAAAGTGGGGTTTTGCATGTTCGAGACCATATGTTTGAAGTGCGAGACTTGTCGAGCACTTCGAATGGTCGAGAACATACAAAACACTTTCACTCGAGTTTTGAACGATACTTTTCACTACACTACGGAATAAAAACAGGTGTTGTTGACTGTGGAAAATTTTCGGTTGTAAACAATGTTACTTTCGGTAGTAAACAATAGACAGCTGTTGAAAATATGATGTTTCGCAGGTTGTAAACACATAATGAAAACGGCTGAACTCATGGTAGTGTTGTGAAAAGTATCGTTCAAAACTCGAGTGAAAGTGTTTTGTATGTTCTCGACCATTCGAAGTGCTCGACAAGTCTCGCACTTCAAACAAATGGTCTCGAACATGCAAAACCCCACTTTCCACTCTTGTTATGAAATATACTATTTAGTGTTTTTGATAGTGAAAATGTTATATAAATTAAACGTCACAACACAATTTAATTACAACATAAATATAAGATAACATATATAAATTATAGTGACCGATTTTACTGAGTCACATTTATGATAAGGACTCAGGATGAAATCCTTTCTTGAAAACAGTTCGATACTTTATCTATGATATAACAATGAAACGTACAATTGCTGAGACAGTCATAAAGTGGAAAGCTACACCATAAAGCTGTCGGCAAGTATATTTAGTTCACTTTAGATCCGCTGGAGGCACTGACAGTCATAAATATCCTGAAACTGAGTTCATATGTGAGTTATTCTTGGATTGTTCTTTAGAGTAAACCAAGCTGACTGGTTAACCTTTCTTAGCAGTGATATTTGAGTGGGAATCCGACATGTTGTAAAAACCAGTTCTGTTCTAAGAGTTATTTGTACCAGTATGCCAATAAAATCATTTTAAGATAATTTTCTTTTAGTTTAATCAAATACCTAGCTTCATAACTGGCTTTTACAACATGTCGAATTCTCTCTCAAATATCACTTCTAAAACAGTTTAACCAGTCGCCATTTCTGACAGGTTGGTTCTTTTGACTTGAAACTTGTCGTGTCTTATTAAGAAAAAATAGGCTTTAAAATGATGGGCAACTTATCATAGCCTTTCATTTAAACTTTTTACAATATCCTCCGCGGGCCCTCCCCCCTATGTTGACAGAATTACAAACTGCATCAAAAGATAGAGAAAAAACGTTCAACAGAGTTATACTAAATCTGAATTATTTATCTGGACCCGTTTAAAAGAAAATAAGGTGGTTCCATACTTTTTCAAGACCCTCTGCTAAGAAAGATTAACCAGTCACCATTTCTGATAGGGTGGTTGACTTTAAACTTGTGGCGTCTTATTTAGAAAAAATAGTCTTTAAAAATATGGACAACTCATCATAGCCTTTCATTTAAAATTTTTACAATATCCCCAGGCCCTCCCCTCTAGGTTGAAAAAAAATTACAAACTGTATCAAAAGATAGAAAAGAACTTTCTACAGAGGTACACTAAATATCAGTCATTTATCTGGACCCATTTAAGAGAAATGAAGTGATTCCATACTATTTCAACACCCTGTATATAAATACGGTATATCTATAATAATACTAACCTGAAATATAGCATTTCCTTTAGAAAAATATAAAATTATAGTGAGAAAATACGCTACTACGTTTAAGAAATTCGTTCAGTAGTCATTAATTGTGTTGTTGGTTCAACCTTTTATATAATAATATAAATTGATAGTACGATATTGTACCTCATGAAACAAAGTTAAAACTCATTTTAAGCTCTAGGACTACAATATTGACATTAAATATGCCTTACCTCCCCTATCGATTAGTCAAAAAATGTTATGTTCTTGAAAAACTCTAATTCTTTCATCAAAATTTTCAAATATTCAAAGCATGGTAAAAATTAAACTTAAGCCACCGAAAACAAAAATACTTATACCTACGTTGACATCATGATCAGTCTTAATTATATTGGTGTTTTGTTCTTAGAAAAAAACATGTTAGCATAAGATTTTTAAGACTATAACACATTTTTTACTATCTGATTGAAAAAGTAAGGCTATTTAATGAATTAAACAAACAGGATCGATTGTTTCATTATTAAACACTTTTCTCTTCACAAAACCCCTGAACTGAAAATTTTGAGAAAGTTGTTTTTCCAATATATTCAGAGGTTATCCTGCGAGGTTATCAATAGTGGAGATTGAAGTACGCTTATTTGGAACCACTCTTTTGACTAATAGGTGGAAGGGGCAGTAATGGAAAAGAACGTAAGTAGAAAATGGAAATTTGGGAAATATTCGGCCATGTTCATGAGCATTGGAAAATTGAATCGACAGAAGAAATGGAAGTTAGAATTATAAAATATATGTATTCCCATTGAAATAGTTTTTTTTTAATATTTTAGTTTATTTATGTTTTTGTAAGATGTAGATATTTTAATTTTTGTTTGTTGGAGTATGTTTTATATTCTCATATTATTTTTGTGTCCGTAACATTTTAATTTTTAGTGGTGTTCTTTTATATTTTATAGTTAAAATACAGGTTTTATAAAAGATCAATTATGAGACAACTTTTCAATAAACATTTTATCATTTTAAAATTACAATTAACTTACTTTACTTGACTAATTTTTCGCTAATTTCTGCAAAAACGTTGCTCTAAACGGAAAACCCATGCTATGGCTTTCTGAGGATCACGTATGGTCGTTCGCTTTCTTAGATTTATGTGTTATTAGGGAACACCCCTCTAACTCTGATTGACCGTTTTCAAAATATCAATTTCTATATTATTTTAAATCTTTGAGAATAAATATTTTTAAATCCTTTCTGGTACGCAATTGGGTCCATCAAGTTCCAATATTTGTGACAAGTTCCATGGTCCAAAATTGTTGAACAACTATGATCAGTCAGTCAATAGGATTTGTCTTTTATATTTATAGATTAAACCTTATGATGTATAGATTTAGTTTTAGTCAGTTACATTTAGATAAAAATGTTGTTGCTTTGCTAATTAAATAGCAATTAACAACAATTCCTTCAGGTAAAATAGCAATTAATTTAAAGCTTTAAGTTTTTCATGGTAAAAATACAAAGTAATAATAATTACGAGGTTTATCCTTATTTATATGACAGTTAAAAATATGTTTTTGAAACTTTAAAGACGTTTGTACTGTGATTTGGTTGTGAAAATGTTTTGTTGTCACTTGCCATGCACTTATTAAGTGACAGTCTGCCCCCGTCGAGTAGACGCCACCGAGATTGTCTACTGGAACTGCACTTGACAGTTAACGAAGCCTGAACATTCTCTTTTATGCTGACGGAAGTTTGTTCTGGCGTGTCACTATTCGAAGAGCTAACTACTTGAAACAATCTGGACAAAATATTTTGTGTGTGCAAACGCCTACTTTCAAGATTATATTATAATCTAAAGAAATGTTAACTGTAAAAATGTTACCTCAATAACTAACTATAAAGCACAATGTTGATCATTTAATATTAAATACTTATAATTTTAATTTTGGTTTTTTTATATATATATATACTGAATGTATTGTTGAAGCAGTAATAAGGCACATACCCTACGGCTGATAAGTCATCTACAACGTCATCATGAAACCTTCATATAAAGTTAGCTTATTCAAAATCCTTCAAAAAAAAAAAAAAAAAGGAAGCTGAGAAAATATGTGATCAGACGTCATAGAAAGGTGAAAATAAATGCTCTAAAGATGGTTTGAAAATATTTTTAAATTATAAGGTAACAATTTAAAAAAAATATATAGGTTAAAATTATTTGTATGGCATAACTGAAGAATCTGTTCATTCCTGTAACAACGCCCTCACTTTTAAAGGAGCTAAAATTCGCTTTAATTACTTAAGGTTCTCCTGCTATAAAAATACATATGATAGGTATGAAGTTCGTCAGTTAGTATAGTCAAGTGCAAGATGTTTGCGTTAAAGGGTCAACTGTAGCCAAACCAGAGTACAGAATGCTGCAGTAAAAATTAAAGACAAAATTATACATAAAATAAGATACCAATGTGCTATAGTTATTCAAATCATGTTTATATTTCATATTTAATACGCGTATTAATTAAAGTGTTTTAAGACCAAGCATAAATCATGTGCATTTACATACAAACGTATTTAAAGAGTTATTAAACATAATTTATTTTTACAGTTGTAATAAGTTCATATTGAAATCAAGTAAAGAGTTGTTAGGCAGTTGGGACTTCTATCGATGTTGTTCATCGATATACTTAAAAATTAAGTATACTATTCAATAAACTACTAGTGATAATGCCATAACTATTCTAACAAATGTCGTACTATACTCATAATCAGTTATTATACAGGGTGTCCCGTAAGTAACCAGCCAAACTTCTGGAGGTCATTCCTTGGGTTAAAACAAACAAAAAATTTCATGTGTACAAATCGTCTATCTCGCTCCATTATCTGGCTATCTGTCTGTATGTGTTTTTTACTAAAAACTTAATATCTCAAAAGTTATTTAAAATAAAACCATGAAAATTGGTATGAATGTTGATCTTTACAGTATCCATGTACTATTTAAATTTCATTTTTTTACAACAATCTTTTTCAAAATGGCGGCCATTTAAAATTTTTAAAGCCAAATATCTTAATAACCTTAAATTTTACTAAAACCTTGTAAGTTACAAAAAGTTTAAGAATTTATTTCTATAAATAATTATATAAAAAGTTTTAAGATTGAACAACTATTAACTGAGAAATTACAATTTTTATCAGATAAAAATATGCTTGATATTAATAAAATTGAAAACTTTAGTTTTCAAATTTGATAAAAATTTTAATTTTTCAGTTAATAGTTGTTCAATCTTAAAACTTTTTATATAATTATTTATAGAAATAAATTCTTAAACTTTTTTGTGTAACTTACAAGTTTTTAGTAAAATTTAAGGTTATTAAGATATTTGGCTTTAAAAATTTAAAATGGCCGCCATTTTGAAAAAGATTATTGTAAAAAAATGAAATTTAAACAGTACATGGATACTGTAAAGATCAACATTCATACCAATTTTCATGGTTTTATCTTAAATAACTTTTGAGATATTAAGTTTTTAGTAAAAAACACATACAGACAGATAGCCGGATAATGGAGCGAGATAGACGATTTGTACACATGAAATTTTTTGTTTGTTTTAACCCAAGGAATGACCTCCAGAAGTTTGGCTGGTTACTTACGGGACACCCTGTAATGGTGAAAATGGAGAGGGCCTTCAATAATCTTGAGATACTTTCCGCAGTACATACATGTAGCTGAATCACGAGTGTACGCCGTTACAGTGTTCCTGACGTCACAAGGACCTCCCGCTTCTCGTCTTCGCCACAATAATAGAAACTGTTCATTTCAGACCATTAGGTAAGAGCCACTGTACAGAACTTCCGCAGTCTTAGAAAACTCAATTTTTTAAAAACTACTATAGTTTTATAATTTCAATAAAACATGATTATAAAACTATAATGAGCATTTGTTAAACGGTAATTTAAAGGTGGGGCTAGAATAAATTCATGTTCATCCCAACCGACAGTGCACTGGTATTGCGCCTCTCAAGATTGATCCATAGGCACCATTCTATCTGAGACTACCAGTAACTTTGCGATTCTTAGATAAAGCGAATCTGGTACAAGCATCATAAATCTTTTACTCACTAGTAAGAAAAACATGTATTGTAGTTGTACAGTAACATCGTTGTATTGTAGCTGTACAGTAACATCGTTGTATTGTAGCTGTACAGTAACATCGTTGTATTGTAGTTTTACAGTAACATCGATGTATTGTAGTTGTACAGTAACATCGTTGTATTGTAGTTGTACAGTAACGTAGTTGTATTGTAGCTCTACAGTAACATCGTTGTATTGCATTTGTACAGTAACATCGTTGTATTGTAGTTGTACAGTAACATCGTTGTATTGTAGTTGTACAGTAACATCGTTGAATTGAAGTTGTAATTTTGTTTAATGTAGGATATAGAAGCTATGGCCAATTCCAATAGATTAATGGCTATTGGAAATTCTATCTGAACGGCTTGAATATTTCTCCACTATCTAAGCCAGGTTTATAGTGTATGGGTAGGCGCTTACAGTACTGGAATTGTGGGTGTGGGGAAAAATACTTAGCGTCCTGAAAATATAAGCTAACTATTTTTTTACAAAGTCCCGAAATACTTCACACCACTTCCTTCTTTGTAAGATAACAAATGACTTTTAGTGAATAGCTTTACAATGTACATTAGTCAACATTTTAACACTAATATTGAAGGATGAACGTGTGCAATCAGGCATGAAAGACCGTAAGTAGTAAGTCAACACTACTTAGATAAGTGGTGACATTGACTTACACATACACATACAAAGATTTCTCATCCAATGTTAAATTTTATGTCTCAATTTATCATCTTTGTTTGTGGTCCATTATGGAGCACTAGTGTAATCCCATGTAATGTAATGCAGTGTAAACCAGCAGTAGTAGCAAATTTCAATCTCGCTAGCAAAATTACTGGCACAAAAATATTCCTATTATGTGAGTTATCAACTTGTACGTAATAAGGTAATTATATAGAACAGGGGCCTTGTCAATTTTGCGGTTGAAAATTTGTTTCATTAGATACCCTACATAGCTAAAAAACAAGAATATAATCTTTTTTTTTCAGCAGAAAGCCGGAATAGTTACGAAAATAAAAAGAACGTAAAAGTTTTGGTTTTCCTTAAAACATATCGATATGGGTACACAAATTATGTGGACTTCTTTTCCTAATTACGAATATGACAAGATCTTTGCAATCGAATCATGATTAAGCACGTTAGAGCCAAATATTTGCCGATTTCAGAAATTATTATGTTATTATTATTCTCGCTACAGTGACAGGTTAAAGACGACACACGCGCAATTTCACTCTTAAAAACGTGTTCTTAAACACAAAAATCACTATAAAAAGCAAATTAGTTCAAGCAAAATTTCCAGCATAATTTTTTATTAAAGAATATAACATGGTGGATACTACACAATTAGTTTGAAAATTGTTGCTTACTTATTTTAAGTTTGACAGCAGGTTAAAGCTCAGAGTTTTGTCATTTTAGACAGTGGCGCGTGGCCGTTCCGCCAGTACCAATGTTATTTTATTCGGACTATAGGTTGGGTATTGGTAGCTTATGTTAGGTTTGGTTATGTTCGATTTGGTTATGTTATGTTAAGTAAAGTTTGGTTTTGTTAGGTTATGGTAAGTTAGGTAAAACTGTGAACTTTGAAGGATTTTAACTAACTATGATACAAACCAATTAATTCAACTAGTCCTATCATAACCTAACCAAAATTAACATAACCTAAACAAACCTAACATATTCTAACCAAAACTAACATAACCTACCCTACCAATACCAAACCTAGCTTTATCCTAACAGAAAGTAACCTTACTGAAATCGGTACATTTCCGGCTTTAATGTTCAAATAATGGTTCGATTGTACAAACCTTGCGATATTCGTGATCAGGGGATAATTTCACACAGTTCGATTACACACGTCAATATATTCACAAAAAATATATTTTTCCGTTTTTCCTTAGTTTCGTAATGTTGTCAGATTTTCCGCTGAAAAAAAATATCAATGAAATGCTTCTTAGCTATTTATCTACTATGAACCAAATTTGCAGCCGAAAAATTGACAAGGCACCTGTTCTATATAATCAAGAATAGTACATAGCAGTTTTCTATGGATTCATTCATATTGTGAGAAATGTAGTGGTGTAGATTATGTTTCAGATTATATCTCCAATGTTAGTTATAGATCCTTTATTGCTCAAGTATCTTCATTGAGGATGAATAATGTAATATCCAAACCCGACACACTTTGTAGTTTTTATGGGTCCCCTCTAACTTTTTCAACTAATCGTTTTGTGTCTCAATTATTGATTTTTACTCATTTCAAAATTGTTCCAAATTTAATTTGTATGCGATAAAAAACCCTCTAAATATTGTGCAACCAGATCTTCAAGAACTTCCTTGTGCAGTACGCGTCGACGGTTCGTCTCGGCTACTGCGCACAAAGGATTTGTACATACATTTGACCGACCCCAGAAGTGACTTTTGTTTCAGGCTTGTCTCCAGCTTGGTAACGCTGCTGTGACTAGTGTGGACTCTCGGCCTCAAACACCGAATCACGTGGTCTTAGTAGGTGTGGTGAGTTGACTTTCCACTTTTAACTCATTTTTTTAATAAATTAACTCATGTTTTTCCGCCTTATCTTTTGCTAGTACGTAAAAAAATACTAGCTAGTCTTCCAGTAAATCATTTTATAAAAACTGTAATTAAAAATTTAGTAGCTTATCAAATTTGCTTTAAAAATCTCCTCATTACCACGCACGGTCATTCTAAAATAGGAAAAAAACCACTTCTTGTTTTAATTTAATATATTTTACAAACAGCCTCCAGTATGTTTCAGTTTATATACAATATACCTAGCATTCATTTAAAATATCACACAGTATATCAAATTTGTGTTAAAAAATAAAACAAATAGCAATATAAATTCCATCACAATTTAGCCTTTCTGAGAGAACCAACTTTACCAAACATTCGCAGACCTTGAGGGTCTGTCAGATGATTATTTGAGGTTTTAGTTTGATATATTAGTCAAGAGAGACAAAAGTGAGCTCCTGTCATTTGGACGGAAGATCAGGTTCATTAAAAATATAATTTATTTACATATTTCAATCCCATAACCTATTCATTAAATACAAGTGGTTTCTTAATCAGCATGTTGGTAAAAATACAGTATGTCACGCATCACAAATTTAAAACAATATAAAAACAAAATTTACAAATATTATGGAGATTGATTTCGATAACACGTTTTACCTTCCTCAGACCTAAGGCATCCACAAAAGAATCTGCTTTCTTCACTTGTATAGTATTATTCATTAAGTGAGAATAGTGATCGTTTAACATATCAAAGTTTTTTAAGTAGAAAAAGATAATATATTTTAAAACTTGCTATTAGTTGTGTAAACTTACAGACTATATTGAATTAACATGATGTATTATAGTTTTAATGCTTATGAAGAGTAAGAAAAGTTAACAATAATATAAATTATTGTTTTAATCCATTGACTTAGCTTTTATGTCTGACTGTTTTTACCTCATGAGAAAGCTCTGGAAGTTGAGTGAACATTCCCAAACCACTACCTAAGCCTTTTTCTTGTCCTTTTTTAGCAGCGCACTTCCTTCCAAATATAAACTGAGATTGTATATTTTTAGGTCAGTATATATTATAGCCTACTTCACTGACAATCAACACCATCACATTGCCAACCCCTCAGCTCCTATCTCTTTATCTATGGCTCTTTATATAATTTATGCAAGGTTTCCTATTTCACATGAATTGGAGTCTTTTTTATCTACAGGAGGAAGCCTTCAAAGGCACAGTATGAATTTTACCTATTGGAAACATATTCAATGTGGCTCACTTACTGTTAAATGGGACATGATAGATAATGTGAATTCATCTTTAAAGTAATAGAAGTAAAATATGAAAATGTGTGAAGTACTTCAATGTGTTACTTCAATTTTTTACTAACCTAATTATTTGTTAATCTGATGTCTATGGCGATGCTAATTTGTAAAACGAATCGATAGAAAATAAAAATTAAAAGATTTCAATGCTAATACATACTTTCTATTAAATGTTGAAAGCATTGTCTATATGGAAAATTAAAATAGCAGACTAAACATTTAGAAGAGAATAACGAACATGGAAAGTAGACATTTCTCCGATAGTAACTCTCTAACTTGGATTATCACTTTGAAACTCAATTTCTACTAGAATTACAATCAAACTCGTTTATTTTAATTCTATACATTTGCCAATAGCAGTAAGTACAGTACATTTATTGATTATCTATTCATTTAAATTTTCTTGTCTAATAAATCAATTTATTGATCCACAACATTGTTTATATATACCCCAATACTCCTAGAGCGATGATGTTATCTTTCTGTCAGGGTGAACACATTACTCTATATAATATTGGTGAAGTCTGTTATATTTTCTTCCACAGATTGGAGGTATTTTCTAAAAGAGAGAAGTTCCAAAGCTTTCAGAACCAGACATAGATCAGCTTCAAGATCCATGGTTCTCCAGGAACTGTTAACAGAGTAATGCTACTTATACCATAACTGGAAGAGTCCTCCCAACCTATATTGAGTAAATACTGGGTCAATGGCTCAGCTTTGACGGTCTTACTATTTAAACAGCTGGTCGTCTAAAATGGGCAGAGGGCTTCTTCCAAATATCTCTAATAAATGTTCTCTAAGCAATCCTCCCTATTTTCTTCATCATCATCTTGGACAGTTTCCAGCTGCAGGCTGGGTCTGTTTGAAACATAGGCTTCGCCATCTAGTTCTGTCTTTCCACCATCTCTCAGTTTTCACTCTGGTACAATCCACTCCTCTCCTCTTAACACTCTGTTCCATTTCTTTCAGCCACCTATCTCTTGGTCTTTCTCTTAATTGCTTCCCTCACACCCCTATTTCATGGATCTTCCTGGGAATCCTATTTTCTTTCATTCTCAGTAAGTGCCCATCCCACTTCAGACTTGACTTATCTATCCTCAAATGCAAGGGCTCCTCTTTTAATATTTGCCTGAGCTTTTCATTCCTCTTCCTATCTCTTCATGTCACTCATATTCTGCTTAGCAGAAATTTTATTTCACTCCCCTGTATTCTGCTTATATCTCTTTTCATTATATTCACAATTTTTTATTTGCTATTTTATATATTGCTATGCTTATTTTTATATTGGACAATATATTCAAAGTTTGAACCTATGTATTACCATTGAAATAATTTTTATTTCTACTTTTCATTGATTTGTTTTTAAACATTTACTAAAATGTCATCAATAGCATCAGTATATTCTTTATTATATCCATGGACATTAAATTAATTCAATAACTCTTATACTGTATATCATTTTTATATTTGTAGTTTTATTTAACAACCAAATTAGCAGACAAATGACTATACAATTGTTGTTTTAAAAACAAAAAAATTCAGCTAATATACTAATTGTTTATTGTGATAGTAAAATAACCATGTGGCAGTTTATTATTTATTCCAATAATTATCAGTGTGGTTCTTCCTTTAATTGGCGTTTCAAAGACATAAATTATAATTACGTACGCCAGTACATAAAAATAAGTCTATTCCATATGTACTGTTATATATTTGCTGCAGAAGAAGTATTAGCTATAAGTTTTTGGCCTTCAGTTCATAAATCACAAACTCAAGCAGAATAAAGAAACTACCTTTGAAGCAAAGAGAATATATTGAAGTAATTTTGAGGAATATATAAGACCAGTCGGCTTTGAAGTCTCGGGTTGAATAGTTACTGAATCTTCTCTGGTTCTGTCTATTGCCACAAAAGGAAATAATATTGTATTTAAAAGTATGTTCAAAGCTTCATCACAAGTTTAATATTTGTTTATTGTTTAAGACACTTAAAAAGAAATAAGACATTTTATCAGCAGCCACTACATTTGTTAATTTAGCTGAAATTAAAAATTTGTAAAATTTATAAAATGCGTAAATAAAATGTATAAATGCATGTTATAGAGGCTGATCATTTCAAGTTATAATACAATAAATACATAACATTCCATAAAACCACAATCATTCAACATAATATAACGGATACTTATTGATTAATTTTCATTCACACAGATTTTCCGTTACAAAACAACTTTACTAATTTTAAAGACTATATTTGTTGTTAATCAATCAGATAAACATACAGTATCTATTGAATAGTTATAGTTTGATAATTATAATATAACTCACGTCTTTCTGTACTTTACACTAGATTTGTTATTTTTAATTTGAAGTTTTCATAATTAATTATTAAATATCTACCTGGTTGCTGTCAATTACATTTTTATCCCTTTCATTGCTTATTTTAGTCCTAATAGTGCTAAAGAGAAGGACTAACAATGTTCCCCCAAACCACGGCATCACTATCCTTCATGTAACTATCTTGACAAGGCCATGGATGGCTCTGTGGTAGTAGTGCTGAGGAGAAGGACTAACAATGTTCCCCAAACCACGGTATCACTATCCTTCATGTAACTATCTTGACAAGGCCATGGATGGCTCTGTGGTAGTAGTGCTGAAGAGAAGGACTAACAATGTTCCCCCAAACCACAGTCTCACTATCCTTTATGTAACTATCTTGACAAGGCCATGTATGGCTCTGTGGTAGTAGTGCTGTAACCCAGCTACTTGGGTGACAAAGTGTTGTGGACATTGTAGACCATAGACACGGCATCTGTACTTTACACTAGATTTGTTATTTTTAATTTAAAGTTTTCATAATTAATTATTAAATATCTACCTGGTTGCTGTCCCCCATGTTACTTCAATTTTACTTCAAATTGAAGTACACTTCCTGGCTGTCATTAGTGGACACTACTAGAGAAGTGTTGGGTGGTAGCCAGGTGTCCAGATGTTGTGTAGGAAAGAAAGCTGAATATTAATTAGCTGAAAATCAAACTACTACGATGTGGTTCAGATTCTATGTAAAACTGTATATCCTTTTATACAGTTGCCCTGGCTATTGGGATGTTAATAACTGGCTCTTTCTAAGGAGCAGTCAACAGTACCTAGTAACAATGACTACACTGTTCCATCTATAATTGTCACACTCAATCACACCTCATATTCACTTATATCTCTACAATCAGTGTCTTGATAATGAATAGTTTCTTATCAGGCTTAACCAAGACACTAAACTTTCAGAACGTACCAAACTGCCTATTCACGTAATAATGGAACTTTTACAGCTTTGCACTGAATGTAATCACTTTGAAATAGATGGTCAAATATACCGCCAGGATGATGGTATGGCAATGGGTTCCCCACTATCACCTATTTTCGCCAATATCTACATGGAAGAGTTTGAGGAACAAGCTATTGCTTCCTCAAATCTCAAACCTAAGGTTTGGCTTAGGTACGTGGACGACACATTTGTCTGCTGGAGTCACGGTGAACCTAATTTAGAAGAATTTTTAAAACACTTGAACAAGGTTTCACCCACCATTAAATTCACTATGGAAAAAGAAATAAACAATAAATTATCATTTTTGGATGTAAATGTAGAAAAAACAAAACATGGCCTAAAATCATCAGTCTACAGAAAACAAACTCACACAGGCAAATACCTCAATTTCAATTCTAACCACCCACAAACTGTTAAAGAAGGTGTAGCCTTCTCTCTCTTTGATAGGGCCCGAGCCATATGCTCAGACAAAACTAAACTAGACAATGAACTAAACAATGTTTCCAAAGATCTAATAAACAATGGCTACCCTCAGTATCTCATAAACAAATGCAAACAAATAAGAAAACGCAAACAAACACCCACTGACACAGAAAAGCCGAAAGCATTCATGTCCATTCCATATACGCCTAACCTTTCAGAAAAAAATCAGACGCATAGCTAGGAAATACAAAATCAGAACATCATTCAACACACAAAACACATTAAGACAGTCTTTAACTAAAACTAAACCAAAGAATGAGGAGCAATCCTCCAAAAATGTAGTTTATTGCATTACTTGTGAATGCAATGAAAAATACATAGGGGAAACAAAGAGACCACTGGAAGTTAGGCTAAAAGAACACAAAAATAACATTAAAAAAGGAAACACTAAACATTCTAAATTAGCTGAACATGCCTGGAACAATGAGCACAGATTTAACTGGGAGAACACTAAAATACTTCACAGGGAACCACATTTTTTTAAACGTAAATTCATCGAAGGTGCCTTTATGAAACTAAATAATGAACAAGTAATCAGTCAAAGTAGCATAGAAGTTAGACCCATGTGGGTTCCTTTACTTAAAAACACACTTGATAAAAAGTTCAATACACTCATGACATCATCTAACCAGAATCCTACACCACCTGCACCTATAACAATTAAACACCCCATGAGTCTCCGTCCCCGTACCTGAGTCACCACATTTTTGGCGATCTCGGAGCGTACGTCCCTGACCTCGTCAGTCTGTGTATGGTTGTTGTGAAGTGTAGTGTGTATGTTTGTCTAGTCCCCGTGTTTTATCACCTTGGAGGGAACTTCGTAGATACTGCATTTGGATTGTATCATCCTCACTTCGTACCTGGGACGTCTAGGCGCCATCGTCACTGCGGGTCGTAAGACTTCATCATTTTTGTAATATTTGATTATGGTATTGTTTTATTCCTAATAATTGTTGTCTTTTCAGGTTAAAATGTAATTTTAATAGTAGTCTCAGTCCTTCCGAGTCATATATATATATATATAATTTTTTGTGCATGTTGAATGTTATTTTTAATTAATTGTGTTTTTCAGGTACCATATATTTATGATTAGTTAATGTAATCTTATTTCAGTCTGATTTGAATATTAATTTTATTGTGTTTTACATTTTTCGTTGATATCGTGACCTTGACAGCGCCTAATTGGCTATATTAATTTAACCCTGTTAATATTTTTTATATTTAGTAGAAGTTCATTTTGTTGTACTCCATTCTAGGATCTAGGTTAAAATGTAGATAATTATTAAAGTAGATATGTTTCTTAGTTTAAGAACGTAGTTTTATAACATGTTTGTGAAGATGTAAATTAGTTTTTAGCACTTGAAAAAGGTTTGGGTTTTACCAAATCGAAACGTCATGATATTTTTTTCACGTATTTTTCACGTAATGATGGCAAATGTCCAACTACCTTTATCTCCCTCATCGAATAGTTTCTGCACTGAAGAGAAGGGAATGTGATTTTAGCAATTAATGTAATTTTATTTATCTTTTTTATGTCATCTTCTACTTTTTTCAAGATTTTGTTGTAATACAGCATTTTTAGTTGGAGAACAAAATATACGATTGATATATGTTCAATAAAATATGAAGTAGTTATTTTTAAATAACATCCTGTCCGGGACTCGTTAATTCATGATAAATAGTTGTTTAATAAGTAAAATTAACAAAGTTCCAGTTGTCAGCTGTGAACACATGAGGAAATCACTTTTTTTTCTAAAAGAAGAAAAATAAAAGAAATTAAGTATAAAAGCATGAACAAGCCATTAGTCTGAAATTCTTTAAAACTTAACTTTAGTCAGTATATTCAGCTATATGTTGTTCCATTTCCTCCACAAACTAATTCTAAAAAAATTCACCCTGGAATATTCCAAGGTCAAACTATACTTTAATGAGTTACTTCATTGTTCCTAGTTTAATGAGAAATGTAATTATCTTAAGATAAATAATTAGCTGACCTGAGAACATTATCAATATAAAACAAAATATTTTCCAAGTACTTTTATGTTCTGCATAATTAATAATACAAATATTGCGTTAATATATTTAGTACATAGATCATTACCCTTACAGATGTAATTAAGGTCACATGTTCTCCGGAGGAAATTAAAATAATGACTTGAAGGGGAAAGATACAAATGATGTGTTGGTCAAAGATAAATGAGATTGTGGGGCCAACCGACGTCACAAGTCGATAGAGGCGGCGTGATGTGAATCTGACGAGGGTGGAAAAGTAAATCACTCTATCACAACGACTTTCGTCTAAAAATATTTCATTTTTATTTTTACTTTTTGAAAAAAAGTTGTCTTAAGTCACTGTTTTATTTATTCAAATATAGTATTCTTTGCCAGTGTACTTTATTATCAAAATATAGAGATAAGCACTTACCTAATTAAATTACAAGATTAAATGTTGGTATTATTTCAATTGTAAACATAACTAAAACAGTGGAAATTTCTACACATTTCTAGAGAGCAAATTAAAAACAAGAATATTTTTCTCGTAAACCACTGATGCAACTGTCATTTATGTGAAAGTCATAAAACTATTTATTTATAAAGCTCATGTCTTATAAGCATTATGAATTTTGTTTGAATTATAAAGCAAATTTTAAGGTAAATGTTTGACACCCCCAAATTATGTGTGGAGGGATGATGGAGAAAATATAATTTTTCTTATCTAAAATGTGAAGAAATTTTACTGTCACCTGTCTTAATTTGCAATACTAATGTCGTTTTGTGAACTGAAAATCACAATGAAAATATGAAAACTGCAAAGATTAAGGTTGGAAATGTTATGTACTGTTATTTATACTGTACATTATGAATTGACTTTGTCTTACAATATTGCAATAACATCAAACAACCCCACAGAAACTTAGCGACGCTTGTAAAGTATGTTTTTGTAAATACAAGCTTAAAACTTTACTTTTTTTGTTTTTAAATGTTGTAGGGTAATAGCTTTCCATACTAACAGCACTTGAGTCAACCATAATGTAAGCGCAAGGTTTTCTTAGCTCCAATATTAAAGAACCAAAACTATTGTAAGCTTAAAACCAGTAGTGTTTTTTTTTTTTTTTTTATTTATTGATTGGATTTAATTTTAAAAACTAAATAACAAAGTAACTACCACTGCTAGTAATCTTTCTAAAAAAAATGTTAAAATGGATTTTTCAGATATATTTTCAATCAATTCATGAGTCTAGGTTAAATCTTCATTCTCATTTTATTGCTATATCCTGTACATTTATTATTAATTTGTTTTATTTAAAAAGATAAGAATGCAGTTTTATCCTAAAATAATATATCATTCTAGAACAGGCTTAATATGTTATTCAAATTTATTAGCACTTTTTTCATTTAAGGCTGTTTGCTCAAAACAATGTTCGATATTTTTTCTATTTCAATGACTTTATATCAACTATTAAACATCTCCCATGCAGTTCTTTCATTAAAATTATGTTTATAATTATAAATACATTACCTCAAAGATGCAAAATGATTACCCCCCGATGCAAATTTGGGCTTTCTTGGTACATGCAGAATTAAGAAACTATTTTCCCGATTATTCCCTAATTTTAAAAAGGGACCCCCACAGGACAGGTCTTGCTCATCAGTTAGTTTAAATTAGGTAATTTTACTGCAAATTAGCAAATTTGATTTTGACAAATGTTATACGTTTGTTTTAATTTTATTACAACGAGAAATACAGTGTCATCTTTGGCATCTTAAGCTTTTTAATATCACACAAATTACAGAATTGATTAACATTATATACTCAACTTGTGGTTGTACTTTTACCCGCATGTTATATTACAATCCAATCGCTAGGCACACATACGGCGAGACACAGCACCCGCACCAGCAGGATCACACTTCAAAGACTTCCTGCAATTATACCCCACCCATCCCAGGGGAGGCGGAGGGGTCGATTGTCCGTGTGTGAGTACCTCGCAGTCAGACGTACAGTCAGAGCTGCGAGCGGAATTCAGTTGTCCCTAAAGCCGGCTGAACCACCTTAATCTGACAAGGAAAACAATTTAATTGGAAGTCTAGTTGGTTAAAGCCCAGATTCATAAGTATAATTAAAAGTTTCAGTTTGATCCCAATTAGTTATAACACAGTAAAAAACACCCAGTAACAACACTCCCATTGCAGTGTTGTAGAGCTAGAGTGATGCTAGTGCTCCAAACAGCAGGAGCATATAACTACACCCCAATAACGTTGTATTTCATGTCTTACAGAGAAGTGGAGTAATATTAATAGAAAAAGGGCCATGACAGATGATTTGATAATAACAGCTGAGGATGTAAACATCACAAACTATATTTTATATAGCATATGTTTTTTTTTTGTCAGCTACCATCTTTTAAATTTAAAATTATATGAAAGCTGTTTTATAATTGGAAAAAACTCTAAAAGTCATTGGTTACTGGTGACTGGCTAATAGGCTAGCAACGTGCTTGTCGCCTTTATCTAACCGGTTGTAATACCTATATGTTAAATAATAATTAATGATAGAGAGAGATTTGCATAAATTGTGTGAATAAAAAAATAAAAAGTAAAATAAAAGGGTTCTTTTGAAAATTAAAACAAAACTGTAAAAAAGTAAACACAAGAATATAAAACAAAATATTGTAAACAAAAAATATAGGAACAATAGCAAAAGTGGCTTTAGAGGCAATCATCATTCTTTTAACATTTTCTAAAAACAGCTGTATGTTTGTAAAAAAAACAGATGAAAATATTGCAAAAATGCGTACTTCTCTGTTCCTGTCGCTAGCGTGCTTTAAGTCAATTTCTAACAGATTGTCGCTACTGTGTGTTTATACTGTGGTTATAACATATTTTGAAAGTTGATAACCACCAGTTGTTCGTTTGTCATTAGGCTTACTAATTAAAGGCCTTCTAAAGTATAGTTGGCCTTAGTTTGTAACAATAGTTACATTCGCTTATACTAATTTGAAATCCATATTCACCCATATCTTAAAAATTGGTAGGGGTGCAGAGTCGTGTTTTATTTTACTAAAAATAAAGTAAAACAAATATTTAACTGTACAATTGTTATGTACGGTATGAAATAAACATCTCTAGAAAAATGTTGACTAATTATTCATTTAAAAATTAACTACTCTCACTGAAAGTAATGTATCTGAATATCATTGTCAATATTTCTTTAAATCATAAAAAATATCCATTAGGCATTTTATGCCAAAGGTCAATGTAATACCTAGGCACACTTAGTAATTAATCAGCAATATAGAGTATATAATAACAGCATAGGGCTCAGTAATTTATGTTTCAGACTGAGGAGTCCAAGGCTCGAATCCACAATGAGCTGGCAGTCAGTACTTTCCTCGTTAATTCATTTAAAATGTGATAATAATTATTCATAGTTGGTATATTAAAAAATAAATTTAATATGATTCATGAAAAGACACAGTTAATAAACTTTACGTTTTGTACGTTCAAAAATTACTACGCATGTGTTTGACAACCATCTTTACACACTGCATCTAATGTACATATGAATAAAATGTTTCATTCTTATTCTACAGTTTACTTAACTGAATGCCATTTCTCACATCTTCTTTCTCTCTAACACTTATCTTAGCCATAACTTTTGGATCTGCATGACAATCAGTCATATAGTCAGTCTCTCTGGTAACTGGAATACAATGATACCAAAATAGCATATACTTCAACATTAGAAAGACACTATTAGCAGTATCTACAGTTTCTTCCCAGATCATTGCAAGTTTACTTACTTTATTATTTTTTATTTTTTTTAATTCATTAACACTCTTTAGTTTAAATTGTCCTTAACAATTATTGAGAGATTATTGTAGACATGTTTTATAATTTGAATGAATAAAGAATTAATTAGAACTACCTAGGCTTGTTGGAAGCTATGTCTCCAAACTTTATATTTAATTAGCCTAAACCTGAACGAATTTATTCTGATTATAACCCTGCTTGAGGATGTAACCGGAAAGTCTTGCAAGACAACTCTGCTTGTAACCTTGCTTGAGGATCTTACTCTTTGGCCTTGCAAGATGTCTCTGCTTATAACCCTGCTTGAGGATCTCAGCCTTTGGCCTTACAAGATGACTCTGCATATAACCCTGGTTGAGGATCTCACTTTTTGGCCTTGCAAGATGACTCTGCTCATAACCCTGCTTGAGAATAACACCCTTTGGCATTGCAAGATGACTCTGCATACAAACCTGCTTGAGAATCTCAGCCTTTAGCCTTGCAAGATGACTCCATATAACCCTGCTTGAGAATCTCAGCCTTTGGCCTTACAAGATTATTCTGCATATAACCATGGTTGAAGATCTCTGCCTGGCCTTACAAGATGGCTCTGCATATAACCCTGCTTAAGAATCTCAGCTTTTGACCTTACAAGATGACTCTGCAAATAACCCTGCTTGGGGATCTCTGCCTTTGGCCTAGCAAGATAACTCTGCTCATAACCCTGCTTGAATATATTGGTCTCCGACCTAATGGGAAGCTTTCAAAATGTGTGCAATAAGTTCTTCATTCTAAGCATATTCATGATCTCTTTATAATATATTTAATTAATCTTTATAGAGCTTCCATTTTTTTAAATATGATTTACAGTTTTGCATCTGTGGCAAACATGATTACTAAGCATTGTATAAACAATCCATGTTACCATTGATTTTTCCTACTCTTGAGCTTTTAGTTAATTTAAAACAGAAGACTGATGAAAACATTTTTGAAAATTATATTAATCACCTTCTGACCCTGATAGTAAAACCTAAACATTCCACAGATAAATAAATTTAAAATATTTGAATAATTATACCTTTAAATGTATACATGTATGATAACGCAAGTAAAAATATAAGATAAATAGCTGATTATTTTAATTTAAAACTCTAAAAATAGCAATAATGATGTAATTATTCTGTTGGCCGCTTGACATTATAAAAAATTAACATGAATTTGGCTAAAAATTGAAAGCTTGAGTTCAAATTAGACTCCTACATTATTCGTTACTCTACATTTCCTTCATATAAAAATAGTATTCATTCAAATAAAATCAGGGATTTTGGTGGTTGCCCGGTTGCACTGATGGTCATTTGGAGCCCTTTAGTATAGTGCCCAGTTGCACCTTGTCACTTTAATTCGGCGTATGTAGCCAATTATTTGTTCACTAATTTTGTAACAAATATATTAACTATCCATTAAAAAAAAAACTTATTTAGTGCAATGAACTACCTTGGTGAAGTAAAAATAATTTCTTGTAATATATTCGTAGTGGTATTTAAGCTCTGAGGTATCAATGTGTTTAGAAAAACAGTACTTTCTTTCAAGACTTAATTTTATCATTTTTGTAAGACATGCATTTATGTTTATGTCAGGTGAGGTGTTTCAAAATACATTGCAGAGATTGTATACTGGACATCTTTATTCAATTTTTTTATAGCTCGTTAAACTAACCAGGTTACGTTTTTCTTTGGAGTCAGTATAGTAATAATGTTGTTCTGAGATTTTGAAAAAGGTAGAACTAATTTTTTTCAATAGCATTGTATTTATTTTCGTATTGTTAAAAATGTGTTGGTTTATATTATTGAATCTACTATTGTTATTTAATAAAACCATTGTTTGAATTTAAATGTTACATTGCTTTTGAGATCATCTTCTCCAGTCCCTTCAGTTTTATCACCTTTTTTTTTTTTTTTTTTTAACTTGGTTTTGCCAATTTGCTAAAGAATTCAAACCCGATTATCCACGATAATGAGTGGTTGACCCTTCATGGATTGCCTGGCAGTGACTAAAATCAATTCTGAAACAAACCTGATCCTTAATTAGGCCTTACTATGAGTTTAGGTTTAAAAATGAAACAATTAAAATACAGTAGTACAGTACATACTGACAGTTAATTAAGTATCACTTGAATCACATAACAACATTTTAATGAAAGTAAAACAAACACTTTCATTGTTGGGTTGGTAAGAAGACTTTTATAGATTCTTTATTCTTAGCGCTAGACTCTTTTCTTAGATGCTCTCAATGCTTGCATGAATTTTTCGTAACGCCATAATATCACATACTGTTGTGTCTTGTTCCTCCTCTATGGATTTTCCACTTATTCATCTTGTAAATCAGTCGATAAGTACTTCCACACTGCACTGATTACTGTACACAACTGACTCACAGTGGCAGACGGCAGTGAACTCAAAACAATAGAGCGCACTGCCACGCCTGACATGACTCATCAGTGGCAGGCGAAGTACCTTGTAAACAACTAACCTACATGTTTAGAAAATAACGTTGAAGGGTGGAAATAATGATAATAATTTGATTTATAATAATGTCAAATTTTATATATCATATATTACATATCAAGAGACATTTCGATCATCTAGTGATCATTATCAATCTGTAATTATAAATTAAATTTTGAATACAAATCAAATTATTATTATTATTTCTATCATAATGACATCGTTGTATAAACTATGTGCTTTAGTTTTTTTAATAATGTTTACGCTTGTGTAAACAACATTGCATATTTTCAGTTTGGGTTCCCTCTAATTTTGTTAAAAGTCAGAACAATTTTTCTCAAACCGGCAGCTAATTTTTCTCTAGCTGGCTAGCTACTTTTGGTGAATTTTACAAACTTTAAAAAAAAATATGTCTATGATATTTTTCACTTCACAAAAAATATTCACTTATGATCTACTTATGTTTGGTATCTTTGTGATCATTAAGAAACGGGGCAATTCTATAACATATATATATATATATATATATATATAGGATGTAATAAAATTCAAACTGAGTATCCTTTAACATTTTTATTTAAATTATTTTACACAAAATGTTTCAATTGAATAGTCATTTTCAAGTGTAAATTAAATAATTAAATTAAGTATATAATAATTCTTTAAATTAAATTGAAAAACATGTTTTTTTTTTTTTTTTTTTTTGTAATTACTGATGAATATGGATAAGTCGGTGATATTTTTTAATAATAATTTTAAATGTTTCGGATCTTATCAAAAATTGGGTTTGTATAATTGATTTATGAGTTCAATATGTTCACTGGATTTTCTTGTTGTGCTAAATATATAAATATAATTCTTCTGTTACATTAATTTTCTTGCCCTTTTTCATAAAATGAATGCAACAGAAATTTTTATATTTAAAATTGTTATAAATTTATATATAAACAATTTATATATATATATATATATATATATATATATATATATATATATATATATATATACATAAAACACAACCCAAATGAACAAAATTTTTATTGGTTGATAATTTAAATTTTGAAAAATGTATTTTAAAAAGTGGAAATGGGTGAAGCTGTTGAAATAAATATCAGCTGTTGTACTTTATTACTATTGTCAAACTTATATTTATTACTATTAATTGCCTTAACTTACAATGGTACAAGCCAATGGTAATGACTAATTAATAAACGATTTAACACTAAGAAAACATAACTAATTGAATTATAGATAACTGGTACTCAATAATGCTACAAAAAAACTAAAACATTGTAAGGAAATAAGTCTAACATTAGCACACAACTATAGGTTAGGACAATTGTAAAAAATATAAGTTCAACAACAATTCAACAGCTGATATTTAAATGATCAGCTGACGTAAAATCACAATATTAAATTTATCAACAATATCTCACTCACACTTCTTGAGCTGCTACCTATTATAAATGCCCTATTTATTAGTATACTTAGCCTATTTCAAACTTGTTAATTTAATTTGTTTTTGTTTAACAGCTGATGATTTAACTCTTAATGAATCATTAGGATGGTGTCAATCATACAAAATAAACATGTTTATTTAATTACAAAACAGAAGTTTTTAATTTACTAAAATCAATCCAATGTTACCCTTATGGAACAATTGTTTAGGGGCGGTTTCTACCCCTTACAAGTATTTTATCAAGATGAAAATATTTGAGTTGTCCTATTTAAGACTTAATGAAACGGTGTACAAAATTTCAACTCTACCTACATGGGAAGTTGGAGAATTAGTGATGAGTGAGTCAGTCAGCCAGGGCCTTGCCTTTTATAGATATAGATAATTTACTGTATAAAACTCAACAGCAACTTGTTTACAAATAACAGTAATGATGAAATGACTCACTGACTGGTTTGTATGAGTTGTAAGTTGTAACTTTACGTCTTCTTCCTCCGTCAGCTGTGGGTCTCCGAACAATGAGTCACATATCACTCTAGACAGCAACTCATGTAGTGTCTAATGATATTAGAATAAAGCTAATTAATTTAAAGTGTTTTTCGCCGCTGCAACTTGCGGTGCTTAAAACCACAGCGTGCAAGTTAGGCAGCACATTTACAATGCGGTTACATGCACTGTGCGGGTTTGAGAGTTAAACAAAAACTAAATATTTATTTTGTTGTTTTTAATACTGTTCTTAGTCACGAGTCAGAGACCAAGGGTACACAAATGTAGCAAGTGACAAAGCGTGCAGGTGAGTCACCTAGTTCAAAGTAATTTATAAGATGTTTAAATATCTATATTTATCACCCAGCAGTAGTGAAATTATATAAAATCTCTATTTTGTACTTAAGGGTTTAGTGTAGTGCATGGCCAATTCAATGTAGTGCATGGCCTTTCGGAAGAGTCAGGCTTTCAAAGAGTTAAATAAGGTCAATTATTTTTAACTGAAAAGTAAGAAAGGACAAAACAGGTATATATAAATGAAACTGCAATAACTAACTTCAATTTAACAATTTATTTAACAAAGTAATTAGTACAAGACCAAAATTTCAATGTTAATCAATTAAGAATCAGGTTTTCCAAAATAATATATGTACATTCATTAAGTCTTATTTTTTCTACAATTTACCCAACTTACTGCAATTGTTCAGTATAAATGAGCATGTTTATGTATAAAAGGCTATATGATTATAGATACATTTAAGTTAGAATCTAGTATAGAGAGGGACAAGGAAAATCACAGCTTCAAACAAGTCACACAATAGGATCGTTGACAAGAATATCATATTTCTTAATCAAACTTACTGTCTAATTGTTCTCACTTGTATTTTCATATATACCATTTATATTATAACATAAACATGAAAAGAATACAGTATAATAAAATTATACATAGTAAAATAATATGAATATAGGTAACAGTTACACAACCAAGCAAATCCTAATCACATTTCTTTGTCTCTAAAATGCTTGATTACAATATCCAGGTGAAAATAAATGTTTTTCTAACCTAAAAAGCAATAACAATATATTTCTCTTTTAACTATGTTTGTTTTATTACATTAATTTCAGTAGTATAGCCTAATACAAACCAATATATAATCTGATAAATTATTAAAATAATTAAATAAACTACTATCTTGATATGTTCAACTTTTTAAGGTGATTTCAATATGTTGTATTAATCTAAACTTTATAACGGACTTCTGGCTATTTAAAATTGTATACAACATTGCATGTAAAACAACATTTTTACTGTATACAAAATATATTGTTTTGGAAAAGTGATAATGGAAATATTTTTTTAATGATAAGCATGAACTGAAATGAAAATGAAATGAAATATTTATTGAACCATTTTGTGTAAACAATTTTTAGTTTATTTTTTTTTATTTTTAAACAACAGAGATATAAATAATAAAATTCAACCATTAATCATGATGACTAAAATATAACCCTAAATATTTAGTAAGTACGTTTACATTCTGTACAGACATACAATGCTTGTAAATAGCACCTCACTACTTTGAATTGCAGTAAATTTTTTCACCAGCCGTCAAGCTTTCATTCCATGCTGAAGTATAAAAGTTTGCTGAGCATAGTATCTCAAAATGTATTTAAGGTAAAGAATTTATTTTGTACTAATGATCAACAATAATAAAAAGTTATAATTTAAAATGACACAAAATTATTTTAAATATATTACAGAAACAAATGAAAACTTTAGATCACAAATACTTTAGTCATTAAGTTACGACCTTTAACTTTATAAAGCACTGTGTTTTAAATGGCAATTTGATGTTATATTGAGAACATTTTTTAATGAGTAACAATGTCTATTAAATGGTATTAAAAGGGTCTATTTTCTAGCTGAACTGAACAAATACATGCACCTCTTTGGTATATCTCATTACACATTGTACAACAAGCTTAAGTATTAATATTAACTTCATCCAGAATCACATGTTAAGAATGAAGTATAAAAAATGTATGGACCTAATTAAGTAGTTCTTAAAAGCCAGTACCAGTAATGTATAACATATATCGCTGAGTTTGAAATGTAAATCTGTGGTAAAATGTTACTAAAGGGGCTAGTGTACCTCAGATGGTAAAGTAAACAATGGTACTTCCAATTATCTTGCTAATGAATGGTGAAAGTTTGTGCAACTCAATCTCATGTAGAAGTTTTTAGTTTATATTCCATAAAGAACTTTGTACAGCTCAAAGAGTAGATGGTTATTAAATGAAGAAGGATTTATATTATTTTATACGCCGCCATTACAGCTTTAAGGATTTAGATATGAATAAATTTTATCTATTTTATAATTGTTATAAAATACAATTATTTAAATTTTCTTAGCAAATGAAGACCTAATATAAATGTTGTACAAATATTTTGGTGGTGAAATGCAACAACCAGGAAAAAAAATAATCACATATTTAATTATGAAATAATGACTGATTATTTTTTAAAGTATAAACCTTAAGTAAAAACCAGGGATGTGCTGATTCCATAATTTTCTTGATTCCGATTACCACTCGATTCTAACATTTCTCGATTAATTTCTTGATTCTTAGTTCAATTATGATTATTTAGTAGTAGGCCCACTACACCATAAACAAAATAAGTAACAACGTAAAATATTATAAGATGTCTACAATTGATACATAAACAAGGGCTTTATTTCAATATAATTCGTAATTAGTCCAATCACAACGTACTAACTTCCCATTGTACAGTATGTAACCATAACATAACCTCAACTTATGTCATTTCCCTTCGTGAATGCCAAAGGGAGTGAGAAAACAAAAAGTTAAATCCTGAAGAAGCAGACGACAAATCAGACTAGCCCATCTGCGCTAGTGGTATTCTAAAAACGAGATTAACGGTAATTGTTTGTTATATGATATTGAAAACTATTCGTATATTTCTATATCAAGTTAACGAAGTTAAATAAAACTGAAACTAGTTATCGTCTTTGAAGATAATTTACAACTGTTCAAAATCTGTTGTTTATCAATCAATTTACCTTTACGTCGCTTCCCCCACACACTTAAGAGTTCGACTAATTCAACTTTTCAATAACTGTGACAACAACTGATGATCATGTCGCCGGTATCGACCAATTGGTAATTCATTCACAAGACTAATTCACGTCCGACTCATTCACTGTGATAAACTAGGAAAATGAACTAGTTCAAAACGACACAACGATAAGTAGAATGATCGAACTAGATGAAATGAACGAACTACTAGATGTTCGCTCATTCTTCATAGTTTGTTCGATCGTCCAGTATAGTTGTGCAAGCGGAATCTCATTTCAAATCATGCCTCCTAAAGAAAATGACTAGCACTTCTGTTCCATTCACTCAGTTTTAGGTTAAGAAGTTAAAATTTACTTTTTAGGTTAAGAAGTTAAAATTTACTGAAGACTCAGTCATCGTGTATCAATGCTACATTCCCAATTCATTGTTGACATTGAATTGAACCCATTCAAATCTTAATAGACCAACTAGTTCACTCTTTCACTAAGCTGACTAGTTAGTTCATTTGACCAACTACCCATCCCTATTGGCAATATTATTTTCTATCGCTACGAAATACTGTACTACGGGAATGCCGGTATCGGAGATGTGATTTTATTTTTAATTTATAAATCAATGGAATTCGTTGAATCCGACCTAACGCACTACTAGAAGTTCGTTCATTCTTTATGGTTCGTTCGATCGTCCAGTATAATTGTGCAAGCGGAGTCCCATTTAATTTCATGCGTCCTAAACATTTAGCATATAATATTTCAACATTTTAGTATTTGTAATTTGAAGAATTAAGAATCAAAATCGAGCGATACAATAGATAATA
This sequence comes from Stictocephala bisonia, assembly GCA_035578905.1. NCBI lineage: Eukaryota > Metazoa > Arthropoda > Insecta > Hemiptera > Membracidae > Stictocephala > Stictocephala bisonia. The sequence goes on along the minus strand of JAQJVL010001750.1, from coordinate 48,112 downwards.
ATTGATGAATGATTAATTAATGATTGATGAATCGCGATGCAGCTGGAATCGAGCGATTCTTGGAATCGAGCTATTCTTGGAATCGGCACATCTTTATAAATCTTAATTGAAACTTAGGTACTACAAAAAAATTACAGTCTAGCACATAGCATCTTATAAAGCGAACAATTCTGGAAAGATTTTGTATTACCTATCACAGAAAGAAAGCGGCAATTGAGGAATACACCAAAAGTTATTCAATCAATAAAAAACTGTTTGAAAAAATGAGAAACAAACTTTATAAAATGCTATTTAATTACAGATTTTAAGTATAAATAAGTAAGTTCAGGCACCTTTACTAAAACTGGCTAAAAACATTTCACTAATAGCATGAACACAATTTTTTTATGTTCAGCAAGAGTTATCCAATAATTATATCTTAATAACGCACACTAAACATTTAGTGACAGCTGAAAAAAATTATTTTATAGATCGATTTTCAGTGTGAAATGTTCATAATTCAAATACTGTATTATTCAATAAGGTATTTTGAAAGAGATAGTAGGCTGTTTGGTTTATTTTAATTTTACTTTTATTATTATGGAGCTAGTGGGAACTTTAAGAGGTTCATTTTTATAAGTATTATAAAGAAAAAATCATCATTATAAAATATAGCTGCTTGAACTGAACTCCCTCCTAAAGCTGTACATTAGGAATAAATGAAAATGTTTAACAGTCCAAGAAAAAAATTTATAATTATTTACTTCATCTTGCTTTATATAATTGGCTCCAATATTTTCAAAAATAATAATCAACAAATCATTTCAAAACCTAAAAGCCTATAAAAGGCATTTACTTTAATTTTTTTATTAAATTATATAAACGAGAGTTCTTTATTAGATAGTGAATATTAATTTCCACGATAAGATTAAATTTTACCCAACCATATGCAGAAGACTAAATTCCCTGCCATAGCAAACCAGTTGTTATTTATTTTAGTAACTTACAAAAAAAACAAAAAAAAACTGACATTAGAATACTAATAATGGGCTTAACTGTGATTAGGTGATTAATTATGGCATCATATTGCCATGGACACATTTTAAGCAGTAACAATGAAATAAAATATCAGTTCATTTTTGCACACAATAAATGTCAGGGATAATATTGTCAGTTGATCCTCAAAGGATTAAGAAATATATGAGTTAGATAAAGTTACGCCAAACTTCTTAACTGATGTATCCTTGAAATAAAGCAAAAAGAAATATCTTTGTAACCTACTGCACTTTTAATGGTTCTATTAGAGTATTGATATTTTTTCATAACTATTCCAGTTTTACATTTAGAGCCCAGAGTGTGTACTGAATTACTTTACTTATAAATGTTTACGTAAACTGGGTGGGACTTGTTTTAGGTTTGTCTACTTTTTAACCCAGAGGATATTAAAGAATTAGAATGTTGCTTACATAACAGTTAAACATAAATACAGTATAACATATGGAATGTTACGAGCGTTGCTGCTTCGGCCGTTCGTACTTGCAGATTACAGAGAACATGGGCCCACCAAGACGTTGGGCCAGCCAGCGATTTTTAATGACAGCCAGTTTCAAACTTTCGCAAGTGAACTCTGTGTCAAGGTTGGTGTGGACGGCTCGTCCCATGCCTTCCAAAACTAACAAATCCACATGTGTTAGTGCATTTACCAGCTCTCTATCCAACTTACTGCAACAGAAAGTACAATAAGTCTCAAGAAGTGATGTTGCTCCTTAGCTTGTTAAGACATAACTTAGTTTGTTTTTGTTAAGTCAATAGATAGCTTGTCTCAATCTAAGCCATTACTTATCTTCACATTCTATATGCAGCCTTTGGTACAATCAATTTATAACAGTTCAAACAAATATAACTGGTCTAAGTCAACTAATTGTACTAGATATTTTAAAAAGAATTGACAATAAATAAAAAGTCATCATATTATTTTTTATACCATTCATACATGTATTTTCTTTTAATCAAATACCTTAAATATAATTTGACAAATTAAATATTTCTTTTTCTTCTCTTGACTATCTAAACAATGTTAAGCTTGCGTCGGCACAGAGATTATGTGTACTCAAGTCTTAAGGTTGTTTATTAAGACACAGAAAGGTCTATTAAAAATCCAATGACATCATTGATTTTCTCGTTCAATTGTGCCTTATGAAATATTCATTTTTAAATTTTATTATAAGTTTTAATCATTTTTATCCCAGTTGGAACAAAATAGTACTAGGATTTTAACTAGTTTTCACTGTACATCTACTATACACTTACAGTACTCAATTTATCATATTTATGTGGTTGACAAGAGTATTTCCTGTAAATTGTATAAATTTCAGAATTTTAACTTTTCAAGACAAACAGTTCTTATCAATTTCCTAGACAACATTTTCTTGGCTTCTAGAGGTTGTAAAATTAGTTACTTGGTCAGGTTATGAATCCTGATGAAAAGTATAGTTAGGATACATAATTTTCATATGCGTAAGTATTAAGTTGATTTAAATCAATTTAAAATCACTTTCATTTATCAATTAAAATCAATCTAAAATCACTTTAAACTTACCAATTTAAATAGATTAAAATCAATACAAATAACTGCATTTACTTACACATATAAAAGTAATGTATCAAAAATATATATTTTATAAAGATTACAACGTGACCAAGTAATTAATTTTACCACCTCTAGAAGCCAAGAAAATGTTTCAGTTAAAATTCTGAAATTTATTAAATTACAGAAAAACACTACTCTGTCAACCAAGTACTAAAACATAAATATGATACGTAGTAGGTTTTCTTTTTAGTAATATAAGTGTAAAGTTGACACTGAGTGAAAACTAGTTAAAATTCAAGTACTTTTTTGTTCTAACTAGGATAAAAATTATTATATAAAAAAAAACTTATACAACAGTTTTTAAAGGTATGTTAGATAATGTACAATTGAACGAGGAAAACAACAGTGAGATTGGATTTTTCATAGGCCTCTTAGTTTATTGGTAAACATGCTTTAAACTCAGGTGTACATAATTTCTGTGCCTACAATAAGTCCAAGCTTTCCAAAGCTCGCACAATGCTACTTACTATGACAAAGTGAATTAAATAAATATCTCATAGATGCAAAGTTGGACTAATATGTTTGTGTAACTATCAGAAATTTTTAAAAGTTTTAAGTGGATGCAGAGTATACAAAATAATTAATTAAATCTCTTCCTTCCTTCACTGAAAGCACATTCAGTTTTCTCAACCAAGTTACATTATCTATATCAGGTTACTGGCAAATCTTTTTTTTTTTTTTTTTTTTTTTAGCGACTACTACCTGAGATCTAGACATGGACCAGCCTGAGCTGTCTCCATGGCAACCAATCTGCCCTCAGCCACAGCTCCTGCAATGACATCACAAATGGACGATACTTGACGTATGAGAACCAACAGTTCTGAGTGAGTAACATCATTAAGTGCTGGTGCTGAGTTGGCACAAAGAATCACCTACAAACAACACTTATTTTCAGAGATGCCAATTTATTAAATCAAAGGAAAGCCAAACTTTTTTTATAAGCAAGCGAACACTTGATTATTTTGCTAGTAAAGATGAAAAGTCAAATAAAAAGGTTAAAAAAGTACATCAATAAAGAATCAAGAATATTTTGTGTCACTAAACTTTTACAAGCATTAGACAACGTCAAGTTGAAACAGTTGGGCCTTAAAGCTAACAAAATTTTAACACAATACATAAGAAAGAATTACACAACCATATTACACTGCCAAATAAGAGATAACATTTTATATATACGTAGTGTAAAAGGACAACTTAAAGCAAAATTAAAATCCCTAGATGGTGCTTAAAAAAAATCGTTACCATTGTAAAATGGCCTGTCTACTAACAAACTGTATACAGAAGATTGCAATTTTGTACAACTCATTTTATGAATACAAGGTGGTAGGTAATTTGTAAACCATTTTTAAACTGACACTACTAAAGCAACTTTGTGTTATACTTACCCAAAAAAAGGTTTCTTCTAACTGATCATTATTTATAGTGTGAGTTGGAGGTTATGATAGAAAAGTTTTACACCAACAAAATTCTCTTTAACTTTACTAAGACATTTAGTACTGTCAATAAAAAGTACTCACCAACAAAACTAGGACTACAATGAGCATTGAAGGATGATCCAAGCATAATTCTAATGGCCTTTTTTTGTAATTTTAACTCTCTTTCGAATTAATACCTTGTCATAGGCTGATACCATACTACAAAATGCTATATAAAAGCAAAGTAAGCACTTATTAGAAAGGAATAAAGTAACATATTTGTCAAATGCCTCAACTCTATTCAGCCCACTACAAACTAGTTGGATATGATGACCCCAGTTTAAAGAAAGGTCAAGTATAAATCCTAGGACTTTTATACTGTTACAATTTTGATGACAGTGCTTTGTTTAAAGAAAAGACTAAGTTTAGAGGTTTGGTTTGGTTTAAGAATAGACCACTTGCTTTGAACCAATTCAAGCTCTCTTTTAAGGCATTTAACATTAATAAGCTAAGGTTGTTTAGTTATTTATTTTGCATGCTATAGTACAATGTGGTGTCATTATAAAAAAATACAGTGTAACATCTTAAAAAACTCATTTATTAGTATTAAAAAAAAGAGGGCCAAGGACTGATCTCTGTGATACCCCTCTGCAATATCAGAGAATCGTTAATACTCACTCTTTGTTTCCAGTTTTCCAAATACGACACAAATAACATGAGCTATAAACCTTATCCTCTATAAAAATTTAATTGTAAAAGAAGGGTATCACGAGGCACACAATTGTAGGCCTTCGAAAGATTACAAAGGATGAGATGTGTACCGTCATGATATTCAAAATTTTTAAGTAATGATCTAATAAGACCCTTGACTGTATTGACAGTTGACATCATTTTGTAAATGGCTAACACTAGGAATAATACTTACCAGGCTGCTGAAAATAGCTGTAGATTACACTTTAAAGTATCTGCATAAGACTTAAAATCTTTTTTAAACCGATTTAGTATTAGGTCACTGATCACCTATGCTTGGTTATTAAGTGCCGATTTTAAGTTAACATTATTGTGTTGAAGAGTAAGCGGTTGCATATTTAAGTTTTTATAGTTTTGAGAAAGACCACATATTTTGTAAGTTAATCATGCTATTTGTATGTAATTCAATGTCATTTATTTACTAGCTTTTTACATTTGCTTACCTACAGGATCACAATGTAAACTTAGTATATTTAGATTGAAAGTAATTTTAATTTTAATTTCAAGCTCAAATCTGAGCTTTTCAAAATATTCAGTTGCAAAATTGCTGTAGAAGCTTGTGTTAAAGGTAAAACAAACCAAAATCAAAACATAAATTGTCCACAAAAATAATATGATATTTTAAGGGACCAAGGGGGAATTAGATACAGCCAGTGAATTTCAAAAACATAGAAACAGAAATTGAGGCAGGGCTCAATTCAGAGTCTCTTGTATACAAAAATCAAACAACATATCTTGTACAATAAAGCATGATAATTTACACAATCGTATCTATTTAGAGAAAAATCTTATTTTACTTTATAAGGACTCATAGAAAATTAACAGTTTGTAAATATTTCCACTTATACATTTGAAAAATATCTCAGAGTGCAACCGTAAGCTTCACAAGGTTTTAAGCAGCTGATAAATTATATTTGTAAATACAAAGGATTACAATATGTATGAATTTAATCATAAATATTCTTAATTTAATGTAATTCTAACGCACATTAATATTGAAACTAAATCAAAATAATCTTTTTAAATAATTCTGACCCATGAATAAATCTGAGATAGAATGAATACTATATTATTTCATAGAAGGCCACTGTATGCAAGTTTCTATAAGTGTAAACGAGGGTTATAGAAATTTAACTTTAATAAATAAATTACATGATTATAAAAATATTTTTTTATTTAACTATTACATTGACAGTTTAGATTACTATAGATATGATTTGCAGGCCATCTATTGAAGGTTTGAACATAATTTTGTTAAAAATTGTAATTTTCATCTACATTTTAGATTATTCTTCTTTTTTATTATTGAATTTGCTCTGTCACAATAAAAGGCTGATAACTGGAGTTTCTCAATCCTAAAATAGAAATTTCACCTTGGTTCCTCTTCTGAGCAGCTCTCGGGCAAATGGGAGGACTCCAAGGACAAAATCAACACCACTGTTGTCAATAAATATGGCAGCACATTTGTGAGGCGGACCTTCAATCCGAACCAACCACTCGTCCAGACAGTCTACCAACCATGGTCTGACTGCAACAACACTTCAACAGTTTACAACCTTAGTTCTTCCGTTATAATATTTGTAAAAACCATGGTATTTATCAATAAAATAATATGATATTATATGTAACTTTTTTTAATATTTCATAAGTGTAATTTACTTTTTTACTTTTATGAAAATTACCTTCAGGCAAAATTACTTATTTATTCATATTATTAGTTTAAGTTGATGCTAGTAAAAAATTGTTTGAAGAAAGGACAACATTCACTAACTGTAGGAATACAAAATTAATTAACGTTTTTAAATGAATAGAGAACATACCACAAGCTAAAATAGTTGATCGGGTACATTCTTTAAAAAATCAGATTTGATACATAAAACTTTATGTGAATATTCATTAAATATTCACAAAACACATGCATGTTTTAAACTCACAGAAGTAAGGTTAAGCCTATCTTAATTAATGAACAATGCACAGCTTATTTTTATGCTTCCTTCATCTCAAGGATACATCTTTGTTTAAATAACTGTGTTTTGAATCAATTTATAACTTATCTAAATTATAGCAAATATCCACAATCATGTTATCATTTCATAATATTCTGTTAAACCTATATCAACAAACAGTAAAAAAACAAATCAGTCAAATAGTACGCACCTGGAATTTTATCTCTTGCCTCCTGGAAACCAAATCCACCAGCCTCCATAAGATCAACTACGTCTTTAGCGCCCCAGTCAAACATGTTGCCAGCTAGTAGCGCAGTCACCAGCTCACAGTTGCGCTCTCTCTCCTCCAGCTGGTCCAGTTGGTTCAGCCGAGCTCCCAACAATGCCAACGCACACTCATTCTCCATCTGCTTTTGCTATGACACAAATTTAACAGGTTATAAAGTTTTAGGTAACACTCCTATCAGCTGTAAATGTCTATACAGAGGGCAGTTCAAAATGAAAGAGCAGATTTCATATTCTTATAAGAAACAAACTTTAATTAATAACTTTATTTTAAAATAAAAATAAATAGAAGAATGTTCAAAGTTTGTTTTATTAAAAATTAGGGATGGACGGGTCTCGAAATTTCGGGAATTCCCCAGGAAATTATAATTCTCGTCCTGCGAGAAGGAAATTTTGTTACGATCGGGAATTCCATTCGAGAGTTTTTCAATTGTTATTCTAAGATGTAACCAACTAAATAGTTTGATCTCAACAACACGGTTATAATCGACATTCATGGTCAAGTTCGGATTTTTTCAATTAATATAAATTAAAGTGAAAGGATAATAAAATTATGATAGAATTGTCTCTATTACCGTGGAATGTAATTTATTGCTTATACTGTGGCAGTGAAGTTACGTAGTGACTGACGACTGACAGTCGGAGTCGACAGTTGGGGTCGAACGTAGATGTGACGTTCTCACGACCCGTTCATTTGACAAGGCTCATCAGTGAACGAGATATCCGGATCATGATGCTCAAAAAACTATTGAAGTCGAACAAGTTACCGAGATCTAACTAAACATGATCTAACTAAACTAAAAAGATGATCCAACTAAACAAATCTAGTATAGGACAGAACTGTTGACCGAAACCCAAATGATAATGAACGAAAACTGAGTGGGCCTATATTCCAATGTTTGTTCGTGTCAGTAACGTAAAATAATTCAATCAAACTGCTCGCGAGAACAGGTCACTTTACTGTCCAACAAAACAACAAATCTTCCTTCCCATGGCAAAAGTCCATTTCTCTCATGTTGTACGTACAATGAACCGTTCTGCTCGTTTCCGAATTGAAATTATCGTATATTTCCCGTGAGGTGATTGTGATCCCTTTTGGTGTTTAATCTGAGTAGGGAATCAACAAATGATTTGACAGAAGAAAATATCGTATCATATCATATAAAATATCGTAATGGCGTTCAAGTATCGTGTGACGTAACAATATTTATTTATTTTCAATTGAATAAAAAATAAGTATATATATATCCGTAGCGAATGTTAATTATAATTTGTTTGTGAACACTTTAGATCGCCAAATGTGCATGTAACATTTGCAGGGATACGATATTTTCTTCTGTCAAACTGTCGATCGGTTTCCTGTCTAGGTTAGAAAGTAACACAGATGGAGTGTAAAATGTATTACAATACGATAATTTTGATTTGTAAACTCAGTGAACGGTTCCCTGATCATAATTGTTACTACTACAATGTTACTACAGATGTTAAATGCAAAACAATTCAATCCAAATCTCTTCTGATTATAAAACGGACGGATTTAGCAATACAGAACATAATTTTTATTGAACCGAAACTTTATCATACTTCTTGTGTTCATTTCATAAATTTATAATTTAGCTGCACAAATCTTCTTTGTATCACCAGTTGCCAGTTGGCATTTAGCTGATATTTCAGATTGCATCTCGTCTGGCTAGGCATACATTTGCCGATTACGTATACCGTTGTCACTCCAATACGTCAGAAATTCCTCGTGATGAAAAGATTATCTTTTTATGTATCGAAGTAGTTTCGAGTTGCATACATTTATTACCAATCATAATTTATTAAAAATAATTGGTCGTAAACGATTTTTAAATTTATATTTAGGTGCACAGTTATTAAATTATTACTATCGATCCATTAACACATTGTGTGCAGGTAACACGCACGCGGGTGATAGCAGTGCTTGCGCGCGCAGCGGATAAGTCGCCGGCGGTGGACAGATCAATACTGGCTTGTAGGCTTCAGTGTTGCCTAGCCCTTTCGCTTAGAAGGGTCGGATTTGCGCCGCATTATAGTCTGTTTCTCGCGTCACATTTCCTTGTACTTCGTTCGTGGATCGCGCCATTTTGAGCCAGTTGGCAGGGGTTAGCGTGCCTGCGCGCGCAGCGGATCTGTTGCCCGCGGTTGACGGAGCAATGCTTGTTTGTGGAATTCAGTGTGGTCCAGCCACTTGCCTTATAACGGTCGGATTTGCGCTGCATTGTTGCCTGTGTCTCGCGTCACGTTTCGGTGTTCGCCGTTCGTGGATCGCGCCATTTTGAGCCAGTTGGCTTGCATCGGAGTTTTACCATTTTATTTTTGTGTATAATAGTGTTATTGTATAATTAGTATCGTGTTGTATTGTATTGTGATTTGTGTTATATTGTAAATATATTTGTATAGTGCGTTTTATTCTTTTCTGCAATGTTTCAACCAACTCCTGGGCCATCTTCGGCTCCTGACTTTGTCCTGGTGATGGTGAAGTTGATGACCCAATCCAACATCAGATGATGGGAAATGCTTCAGATGACTCTGATTCTTATGAATCTGATGATTCTGATATCGGATATGATACTCCTGTATGGCGTATTTCAACTTCAGGAATGCGACCTGCTGCGACTAAGTGCGGCAGGCGTCTCGTGGCGCGCATGGGTTTCGTTGCGATGTGCGGCTCCACCACTGGCGGACAAACACTTCGGAAGCCCCGATCTACCAGAATTGAGGCCATAAACTGGATTTGGTGTATCAACCCTGTTTCCTGACTATATAAGGTATTGTTTTGGTACAAAATATTATTTTAGTATCTGACATGTTTTTAACATAATTTTTCAGCATCGAATGTGTTAAAACTACGCTCAATAAAGATACTTACAGCAAGATATGGATCGGGGAAGTCAAACTCCTTCAGACAGTGCTCTATGGTATCCAATAAGCTCCTCACTGTAAGGTTGCCATACGCACTAAAATAACAGGTAATCGTTGCAGTTAATCATATTTTGTTCAACATTCAAATCTGCACAGTTTCTAATATAATCTTTTCTAGTATAATAATCATTTTGTAAGTATTAAAAGTTATTTCAGATTTTTTTTACAAATATTACCTGTCTAAACAAATTGCATCACAATTTTTGAACAAAGGGAATAACTCATACAAAGGTTAGATGAGTGAAGGAATAGTTTGAGATTTACTCATCGAATCTTAAAAGAATAACTGGAGCACTCATTCACAGCTGGCTCTGATCATCCAACCAATCTTCCTCCACACATAGCCAACTACATCACCTCTAAGACTTTTTTTAAGAAAAAAACTTCACTCGCCAGTTGACATGGGTCTGCAGGCATGCGTCACTTGGTGAAGAGTAGCTATGTAAGTTAGAGAAAGATCTCTTTCATATTAAGTATAGAAATGAGCTCTAAGCTTGACAAAGTCCTAAATTATTTTCAAAATTTCTAAAAAAAAATATAATTTCTACATAACAATATATAATTTAAATAACTTAATCAATATGTCAAGCTTATCTCACTGTAAACCTAAATTTTTATTTCACTGTTAAATGATTTGTGTTTGGTGATTGATTTGAAATGGATTGTAATTTAAAAATAACTTGTAATTATTCAGTTCATATTTGAATAAATAATGTTTGGTTCAGAAATGTGACCCTGTATTCTTTCATTATTGCCAAGCGAGATCAATCCAGTAGAATTTAGAATAATAGTAACATAATTTATAATCACAACCAGTGTTCGAAAACACAAATGTTATGTGTTGGAGGTCATTTAAAGTTATATTACTTAGAATAATAAGCAATAAGCACTTTATTATCATATAACATATGTACATTAGGCATCTGTAACAAATATAATGACTCATCAATAAATATTAGAACTAAATAAGCAATCAATATAGTAATGTTAACAAATATTTGGAATTACCTTAATGGTAACCATCATAATACAATTTGATTTTCTAAAAACTCTTTCACTGAATTTATCGACTGAGTAAAGAGCTTTGGTTTGATTTTTGAACTTTAGAATACTCCTTTCAGTATTCTCTTGGTATGCAAGCTTTAGCAATGGATAAGACGAGACTTGTGAAACGATTGTAATTTCTCATTGTACGAGGAATGAACCTGATGCTATCATCAAGACTGGTGGTAAAAGCCTCCCGTGTGCTTTATTAAAATTCCATCTAGGCCTTGGAAAAGATCGAATTATGGGGATTTGCATTCCCAATAAAACCAGCACTGGCCTATGTTGAGAGTGGGGAAAAGAATCAAGAACTTTCCTAATTAGTTTTGGGCTTTATGATTGTTCACATGAGCAGAAGCTTAAGTCAGAGGAGTAACCTCGACGCCAACAAGCTGAATAAAAAGTGGCTGAATCTTTAGCATCAAAGATCAGGAAAACGTTGTTTATTTCAACCCAGTCAGCAAGCTTTCTGCTATTCTCATCGCTGGTGTTATAGCCCCATTGACTATAATGACTGTTGAAGTCCCCCACATAGGGGACAAACTTGGAAAAATCCTATCATCAGGCCTCTGTATGTTGGGAGGCTTATGAACATTAACTATTGTAGTTTCTTACACTTGGATTGCCGAGACAAAGATTTCACCATCAGAGCTCATATGGGTAATTGACACATTTTCCATGTCATTCTTTACGTAAGTTGCAATACCATACACCCTATGCCCAATGGAATCAACAAGTCTGTATCCAGGAATATTGCTTATTACACTGTTGACATCTTATATATGGGTCTCTTCGATATGGGGGAGTGCAAGGCTATCTACATTGTTTTCCAGAAGGACCCTACTGATGCAATCACTCTTCGCCTTGCTTAAGCCCTCAGCTTTAAATAGACTACATTAAAACTGAACCTATTATTTTTAAATTAGTTTAGTTCTTAAAAGGGACTTTTTTATTTTGTGTGGTAGCTGCCATACCTGGGAGATCACAAATTTGTGATGGTCCAGCTACCAGGTTTGGTGCTTGTTTAGAATTACCCAGGGGATACGTACAGCTTTAAAGATTTGCTGTGGATGCGAACAGCATCATACCCCGCCATGAACAGTTGAGGCTGTGACAGAGGGACTGAAATCCTGGAGTCTCAGTAAAGCTCTTCATATAGGTGATACTAGGGCTGAAGGCTCATGAAGAGAAAAATGATTGAAATGGTTAGCCATTGCCTGTTTGTTTGTGACTTCAATACCATTCAAAATGATAGAGGTCAGGTCCATATGAGGTGTATCCCTCTCTGTCTCTTTCCTCACTATATTCACACATCGTTCGTGATTTATTTCCAGACTTTCTTATTTTTTGATCGTGGCATGTTTTTTTAGAGATTTGCATTAACTTTCAGAGAAGTTTCACATATAACTTATAATACTTTATAAAGCCTTGTAAAAAGTTAATATACAACAATAATTAAATTTCAAGCTCAATAAAGTAGTTAGAATTATTATTACAGATATGCAGCTTAGAAAGCGACCCACTAAATGCACTTGTGTGAATAAGATGCTCTGAGTGGTGGAAGGGAGACAGGGAGACAGAGAACTACTCTTACCTTACTGTGTAGTTCCATTTAAAATTGCTATGGCAACTATAATGACGGAAGACCGTGTACTGGTGACGCAAAAGCAAGCTTAGCCCATTACATCATTAGCAGTAGTGACCATTGGTTAATTTGGTTAACACTAATGTATAAAGCTTAGAACGATTAAATTAAATCATTATTTGTATTAAAATAACACTTTAATATTAACACAATGAATAATAAAGTTAACAACAAATAGCAACTAAACAAAAATGAACAATTCGTTAGTTATTTTGTTTTTCAACTAATCACTGTTACAGAAGTTAAACACTTGAAGGCAGAGTTAATCAAGCTCATTAAGTAAGGCAGTGGTGGAATGATTCCCCTCTGCTGTTGGAACCCCTATATGCACTAAATATAACATGCAGGTCGCTTACTGTCCAGCCCAATTATACTTGGTTTATGTTTTAAAACAAAAGTGACTTGTTTGGTTTTGTATGTAGAAGATCCAAAAAAACACTACCTCCAAAGATTAACTAAAACTATTTTAGCAAAATATATTTTTTAAACATAACTAAAAATATTAATTTTAACTGCTGTAACAATTCCATAGCATTTATTATTTTTTATAACTAATATTATAATTATAAATTCACAACCTTCTAAAAACCAAACAGGAAACAGGATTTAAAATCAGTTTAATAATAACTTTGGATATTGTTGTCTTCATTAGTTTTCTATCGATTTCTTGTTCAAATTTATAAATCAAGACCGTGACATGAACTTGCAGGTGAAATTATAAACCATTCACACACAACACAATACAGAGAGCAAAAACAAAGGCCCCCAGAACATGAACCTTCATCAAACAGATGTCATATAACCATTTGCTACACTGCTAATGGTCTGGCAGATAAAATGCCAGCCAACTGATAGCATGTTAAGAAAACCCTAAAGTCCTTCAACTTATCTTCAAGCAGCGTACATAGAATAATAACTATGTACGCTAACAAACTAGAATAATAACTGTACCCCCTCTACAAGCCATTGCTTATTTTATCCATTGAATAAAAAGGAACTTCTTGTTAATAATGAACCTAGTTCGAAAATCAGATTAATAATCAAGATACGTTGTTTTGATCATGAAATTCTACCCCGTCTTAACTTATTAAACTTACAATGGCTGTTGCTTTAGGTGCTGTAACCGAGAGAGGTACTTATCCATCAGTTGCTGTCCCCTAAGGGCCGCTGTCTTACTTTGTGGCTGACTATCAATGGCTCGTTGAACAAATTTTTTTACTGAAGACTCAAAACAATTCAACCAGTATTCTCTGAAACCAACAAAATGTTATAAAAATATGCTCAGCAAAAGAATATTCTGAAACACTAAAGAAATTGATACTTTACATCAATTATTTTTAGCTCTATTATTTTAGGAATATTACTTACAGTAAAACAAAAACTATGTTAGCAGGATCACTCAAAGTGGTACACTGAAAATGGTAACGATAATTAAAAATAAAGTCATATTTGGCCTTAACAGTAGAATCCCAATTAACTGACCTCCAATTATTCAAAATACCAGCCGCCTAGCCACAGAGGAAAAGTTTTAAACTATAAGCTGAATTACAAAAATAGGACAAATAATGCATATGCAAACCAACCTGAGAAGACAAATCCACCAACAAAATAAACAAGAAAAAAGATATGCACAGATCACATGACATAAATTTTCAGTGCTACTAATACCTCCTTTATGTGAAAAGAGAGACTAACCTGAAAAAGGTCTTTTCATTTGAAGAAAATTTGAATAGCACACTTAGAATTTGTACTTATAAGCTATACGTTTTCTGAAGCATTTTATTAGTGAACGTCTTCTGAAGTAAGTTTACTTATGCCCTTTCCTCATATTATGTTATAACCTAACTTAAAACTTATAGTTTATAAACAGCTCATGTAAGTTATAAATTGCAACAGCTTAAGTCGCCACTAGTGGCGCAGGGCTGTAACCCAGCTACTTGGGGACCAAGTGTTGTGGAGATTGTAAGTGATAGGTTCTGAGTAGTCCTCTTCACATCGACATGGCATCTGCTCAATGGTTGCCATCGGCGTGGACACTACTAGAGAAATCTGGGATGTTCATGTTGGGTGGTAGTCATCAACACTCATTCGCCCCTCATATTTGCCCATATCTCTTCTATTTCAACATCTTAGTATGAACAATGAATCACAGTACTAACACATAACATAATCATTGAGTGTGATGAGTACACGATCCAACCAATTACTGCTAAACTCCATTAGGTTACCTGGCTTCATAATCCGTGTTAAGATCCACCGTATCAGGGACATAATTTGTGGGGTCAGCTAGGAGTGGACAAAAGCACACTGCAGACTGCCATCGGTCTAGCTCCAGTTGGTCTACTGGTACACCATTTTCCAACACCACTGATGCTTGCGTCTGCAGTCCAGAACTGCCAGCATAGTTCTCCTGCCAAGAGTATTTGTCTTCATCTGCAAAAAATACATTTTAATATTTTAATAGTACATGTACAGGAAGATATTTTTTAAATATATGAATCCTTATCTAAACAATAATTATAAATTAATACATTCATTTTCCTTTCAAACATCTAATCATATAATTTTTAGCAACATACTCGAGTAAGTGAAAAGGAGCAACATCAGCCATATTTTTGTTCGTAGATTATTTGTATGCCCATCTCTCATATCTATTTATCTGAGGTGAGAAACTTATCAGACAGGGAAGAACCAGTACAGTATAGAGTGATAAAAACTTTCAGTCAAGGCCAAAATTCCAACCTGAGTTATCCCTAGCTCAGGCTCAAAGTTTTGATAACTTATTTAGAACTCTTAGCTACCAGTTCTCCTGTACATATTAGGGTGCTTTGGTAGAAAGGCTGTTAAAATTGTAAGTGGTTGCAGAGTTGTCAATGAGTCAGGGATTGAAGAGTCAAAAGTCAAAGTTTCCAGCTTTGAAACTCAAATTGTAGATACAACTTTCTCTACTTTATACTACCTCTGGAGTGAGGGCGTTTTATGGGAAACACATAAAAACATTCATTTTAAAAGAAGCTTTTGATCCAAAAAGATTGCATTCAATGTAAAATTAAAGAGCCCTAGCTTTATACAACTGTTTTCTAAGGCATTGCAATACCAAATTATTTTATATGACATAATTTCTTTAAGAAGAAGAAAATAAATCATAGTAAATTATTTGATTTATAATGACCAATTGAGCTTCTGCGCATAGTTACAGGTTTGGTAGATATCATTAATAAGAATAAAGAGTTTTTGATTAGTTTATTTTTTACTGGAATTTTTCATGCTGAAAAACAATATTGTTAATTGTTCTAAATATTCTCGAATAAATTATAATTAATTACAAAAATAAAAGCAGCATTAAATATTTAAATTAAGTCTTTATATTTCTTAAATATTCATACAGTTATCTTTTTGGTAGATGAATCAGAAATACTTTCAATTTGAATAATTTTGAATAAACTATAGAATTTCTTGTCCAAATATTGTATAATAGTCTACAGCACTTTATCCAAAACTCTTAGGTGATAAATTTATATAGATACGCATTTTGACATGACTATAAATGTAAAATATGCTATCTAAATGAGCTGTTATTGGATTGCAGACAATTCTTTCAAAAATGATATTACTTTCATACAGTAAATATTGCATAGTATTATCTAGCTCTTTATCGACAAAATCTTGTGTAATACATTCATATCAAATTGTATCTATTTTTATCTACGAAGATGAGAGTTTTTTCTTACATTGAAGGGTTATAATTTACCATTTTAAATGGGATTAAGAAAGTAAGATACTACTTATTCTTTCTTCTTGGAAGGTGTAAAATTTTACTTTTTCTTTAAGAATCAAACTGTCAATTTTCATGAACATAGTTTATCTTCTCTAATTACAGTCAAAAGGCTTAATCAACACTGGTATAAAAACCTTTTTCTTATTTAAGTGAAAAATATAAAATTATTAAAAATTTGACATAATTAAACAATTTGTTGTAGTATACATACTTCTATGGATACTTTTATAATTTTAACTATATTTATTACATACCCACAGATTGAATGCAGGCCATCAGTACAATAAATGTTAGTGAAATGGAGTTGGGTTATCAGTGTTAGTTTATAGATAAGGTATGTCACACTGGCCTGTCGTGCCGCTCAATGAATGTATACTGTGACAGACTAGATAAGACTCTCAAAATTTGATAAAAGCTCACACTTACACTAATTAATAAATAATAACCAATGCATTAATAAATTCATAATTTACTTACAACTAGAACAAATATATTGGGTGTTTATAAAGTCCCTCTCCCACCCCACTTTTTTCTACAATTTACATTTAAAGCTTTTCTCAATTATGCCATTCATTATGTAGGTAGAGACTATAACCTTTGAAGTATTTATTTATTTATTTATTTTATTTTACTGACGCTATAAAACAGCTTATTACATTTTATCATTAAGAAACAAGTCTTTATATAGTACTCGAAATAAATATGAGATAGTAATATATGAATATAATAAAACTTATAAGTTCATGCACTATCCGACCATCATCTTCTTCGAAACCTTAACTATATAGTTTTTGATATATCATACCAGGGACATACACAATAAATAACTGAAATAAATTAAAATAATAAAAACATGGTAAATAAAACAATAGACATGATAATATAACATCAGAAAAATTACAAAAACAAACTATACAAAGATATTAACAAAATAACAAATATAAATTTTAACGATGAAAACAGTAATAATGATTAACAAACAATAGCAGATGAACTTAAATGAAATTTTAATATGCTTAGCAGACATTGAAACTAATTTAAGATAACTAAGAATGTCAATAGAGTATGTATTAAGTAGATGAGATCCCTCCACCTCTCCCTCCCTCCCTCCCTCTCCCCCACCCTCTCCCACCCTCCCCCTCCCTCCCCCTCCCTCCCTCTCCCTCCCTCCCTCCCTCCCTCCCTCCCTCCCACCCTCCCTCCCTCCCACCCCTGAGTTTAATCAATAACAATATGATGTGGTTTGGACATGTGAAGATAATGTGTGAGGCAGGAATCCCTGTGAAAGTGTTGGAGGCATATGAAGAAGGGAGGAGACTGAAAGGAAGACCACGGAAGGGATGGATAGACAGACTAAAAGAAGATAACTATGGACTCAATGTATTCATAGATTAACTATTACAGGAGAATGACGAAAGGCTTAGTAAACAAACCTAGACCCACACCAATAGAGGAACAGAAGCAGCTATGTATTCAAATGTAGATCCAACTTCAATATGGAAATGAACACTCAACTGTGAACCTTAACACTGTCTACAACTACATGTCTCATGCACTATATCCCTTTCATAAAACAAAAAGATGTATATATTTTGAATGCTTAACTCCTAACAGGCCTGATTTAAAATGTAACAATTTAATTTATACTCCTTGTATGGATTTTAAATTCAAAAACTGTTTATTAATATATCTGAATACCTCGGTTCCATGCAACATTACTAATAACCTAGTAAAAATTTGATACCTGGAACTTTAACGCACCCCACTCTTCAGCGCCCTTAAGAAATGCTCCAATGGCACCAAGGTATCCTTCGTGGCGCAGGAACCTAGATTGCACAGCACCACGTGACCAAAAGTTTATTGCAAATGAGATTGTGTGCATGCTGAGAGGGTGGTTTCGTAAGAAGTAACCTCCAAAGTAAATCTATAAAGTGCAAATTTAAATTAACATCAGCATATAATTTTAACCTGTTTACCCAAATCATTTTCTAATCCATTTGCTTAATTTAAGCTGATAAAGTAAATGAATGTGACTATTTCTAAAATCTATGGATACTAGTCTACCTCTCAATCTAAAAACTTTCCTTACATCAAATAAAAACTACAATAAAAAATTTGATTATTTTTAAAGGAAAAAGAACATTTTATTTTCAGCAGGACTGACAACACCACACAAAAATTAAGTCATTATATATGATCCGGGCAGCGTTCTATAAGTGACAATTAGGACAAGATGAAAATTACAAAATTTTTATAACAAAAATCTATAAACTGAATAAGCCATCTCGAGTGAAGAAGCTTATTATCTCCAATAGGACTCGAACTGCATTAATTTTCTGCTGCATGAAATGTTGTATGGTGTGTATAATTTTTTTTCACTACACTACTATGAGTTTAGCTGTTTTTGTTATGTGTTTACAACCTGCGAAACATCATATTTTCAACAGCTGTCTATTGTTTACTACCGAAAGTAACATTATTTACAACCGAAAATTTTCCACAGTCAACAACACCTGTTTTTATTCTGTAGTGTAGTGAAAAGTATCGTTCAAAACTTGAGTGAAAGTGTTTTGTATGTTCTCGACCATTTGAAGTGCTTGACAAGTCTCACACTTCAAACATATGGTCTCGAACATGCAAAACCCCACTTTCCACTCTTATTATGAAATATACTATTTCTAGTTAGTGAAATACTTATTAGTCTAATCTTTTCTAATACTATTCTAATTTGTTATTAAAATCATTTTGTATTTCATTTAAATCATCTTCAATAAATTTGCTGAATAATTGTTGAAATTCATAGTAATTACTCCCATATTTAAAATCCTTTTAATCTTTTATTCCATTGTGTTTATATTCTTTCAAACTAACTTCCACCATAGATGTGAATCCAGCAATAAGTCTTAACAAATTTAACTTTCATCAGAAATTATATGGAAAAATCTAGCTTTTTTTGCACCATTAAAATGGTAACAAAACATATTGTTGTAACTACTGCCATTGATTACAAACTACCTGCTCCTATCTAATAGGAAGTCCTTGTGATTAGGACCTTGGCATTGTAGGTTCATATAGTGTGGCATTTTTATGGGTGTTAGTTAATAAGATGATTGTACATAGTTGATATATTCTGTAGTTATAAGATTTGATTTTTGGTATTTCCCATGTTCACTAAAGCCAAGAGAGAGAGAGGGTTATCTGCCCTTAGAATAAACATCACGCCACCTCAAATTCGAGCTCTCATTGGTGCTCAGGAATAAACTCACCTCAGGCGACGGTTTCGCGCCCCACAACACCACACTCACGCTTAGTCTCTCAAAGTGTAAGGTCGCGGGTCTCGTTTCCAACTCAACAATTAGTGATTGTGTGCCTCTTTAAATTCTAACTCTTCCTCTTGTAACTCTCTCTAACTCTGTGCTGCTCATCCAGACCTTCAAGAACCTCGTTTGTGCGGTACGTGGTCGGTCTTCTGGACTTTCGAAACGCTCGTACTTCCGCGACTACTCTTCAGTGCTTTAGAACTGTGACAAAGGAAAGTGAACTGGATTACCAAAAGTGTCTCCAACTACTCCTGTTGGATACGTGGTCAACCAATCTCTGTGGTGAGTCAATTCTCTCTAATTAATTATTTACGTCCTTAGTTTATTCCCCCGTCTGCTCCGGAAGAGCAGTGGTCCTCCGTGTTCAGGAACAGAAACATTAACATTCTCTACCCGACATGTAGTGTGATCCTTCGAACCGGATCATTTAGTGGTCAGCTCCGGGACGGATAAATTGTATCATCCATGGACAACAGCCATTTATTCGTATCTAATCAATTATGTTAATTACAACAAAACTGTAATCAACTAAGAGACAATATTGAATTGAATAATCTCTTAGAATTGAATTGCTAATTTTTCGACTTTCTTTTGCAATCAATCATTATTTTTACTAATGAAACAATTTGGCAAAGTTAAGTCTTGTGATGTAGAGTTCAAGTATCTAAAACCGGTTCTCACCCCTCGTACCAGTTATAGCAGCACGAGGCGATCAATAACTGGAACTCCAGTAATACTCTCTCTCTCTCTCTCTCTCACGCAAGGTTGAAATGTCAACAACTGTCAAATAGAGCATTGCTGTTTGTTTACATTCTTGACTTGTATTGGTTTACTTTGTATGGATTATATTATTTTTGCCTTTACTTTGTTACACTAATACTAAACACTCTACTGTATTAGAATAAATATTCACTCTATTTTAATAGCAATCTAGGCATATATTTTCTATTCTAACAAGGTTATATGAAGGTGTTATTTTTCTCACTTATAAAGTAACATTGAGTGTCCAGCATTAACAGTCAAATAGTAGGTTGTTAGGTAATAATTCTTAATTATCACGAAGGTATTCATTCATATTTTAATTAGTTCAATTGTAATAATTGATTTTTATCAATCAAGTAATTTGTTAATGTATTAATGTTTTACAGATCATGTTGTTGTCTCTACTTTGATTTCTTTGAATGGTATATGTTGTAAATGAAATTAATCCATTTTGTCAATTTCTCGTTTGCGCATTTTTGTTTAATATTGTTAAATTTGACAATAGGTCATAGTTGAATTGAAGTTTGCCACATAACTCAAACGTTTAACTACATTAACAAAAAGGTATTTTTTTAGAATTAGTTTTACTTATTCTCTTTTAATGTTTTTTATTATTCCTTTGTCATTCATGTTACTAATTACTGTAATTTGTAAAGGAAAATTACTCTTTGAAAGTTTTTTTTTTGAAAACCTCATAAATTGTTTTGTGTCACTCTCTTTGAAACTATGTTAATGATTAAAGTTGGGCCTGTATATTATTTTTTAGTTGATTAATTATATCACATCTCAGTGTGTCCAAAATAATTAACTTGTTTATGCCAAAAATTGATGTTTATAAATTTATGTTTTGGTTCATATCACTGTATTGTTGTCTCTTGTAATTAACTACCGTTTAATTATCTCACCATGCCTCCCAAAACAGGTGAATTTAACAGTTCCATTTACTCACGTGTAACTGCTCTTCTCAAAGTGCGTTTTAATAAATTGAAGGGTATTCTAGAAGAATTCTCTACTCAAACTGAATCTCTAACCTCTGTACAAGTTAAACAGCTAAACGCCTTCTCTAATGAAATAAAAAAGAAAAAGGCATTTTGATAATAACCTTCAACGGGTTTTAGCTCTTGATTCTGACGATGGTGTGTCGGATGAAACTTTATCTTCCGATCAAGATGAAATTGAAACTCTCTTAGCGTATTTGACAGCAATCATTGAGGTACTTACTCCTCCTGTCGAACCAAAAACACCTAGCTCACTGAGTGATAGCAGTACTGTTTCACATTCTGGATCCTCTCTAGTCAGGTTACCAAAAATAGACCTGCAAAAGTTTTCTGGTGACCCACTGACGTGGACAAGTTTTATTAATCTGTTTGATACGACGATTCATCGTAATGCAAGCCTTTCCAGTGTGGCTAAGTTCCAATACTTACTCAGTGTGTTACAAGGTGATGCTTTAACATTAGTAAAAAGTTTAACTCTGTCCGCACCTAATTATCTCGTGGCCTATAGTTTACTACGAGATAGATATCACAATACTCGCAGGTTGCAATCTATACACCTCAATCAACTCTTAGACTTACCTGCTGTTAGTGCTACCTCTTTGAAGGGACTTCGTCAATTCGTGAACATTTTTACTGAACATTCACAAGCCTTGAAGGCATTGGGATGTGATGTGACTCAAAACAATCCACTTTTATCTGCATTATTGTTGCGTAAACTTGACAATGAGCTCTGTAAAAAACTTGAAAGTTTCCGATCTAAAGCGAATGAAGATTTTAGTCCTCATTCTTTACCTAGTGTGGAAGAAATAATAAAATATTTGAACATTGAGTGCTCGCAAACTGAAGACGCTAACATACACAACTTTCCTTTTGTGAACAAAAATATTTCATCACGATTAAAAACTCAACAAAAACACGCTTTGGTAAAAAGGGTGAATTCTTCACACAGTGGTGTCTCTATGATCACAACACAAACCAGTTCTCAGTCACAGTCGGGAACTAATAAACACAACGCTTGGCAATGCTTTGCTTGTAATAAAACAGGTCACAAAATATATGCTTGTGATACCTTTAGAAGGAACTCACCTCATGAAAGACATGAATTAGTAAAACAACACCAACGTTGTTTCTCATGCCTTGGTAATCACCGCTCAAAAGATTGTCAGTCTCAATCAACATTTTGCACATGTAACAAGCGACATCATACAATGCTACATTTTGATGTTAATCTCTCTCGTCAACCCTCTCGAGATAGTCATACGTCCTCTAGACTTCAAGATCAACATACTGTTACCTCTAGGGATATAGCTACAACTTCATCTCTCTTTGTCTCTTCTGCTGATATATTAAATTGCTCTGCCCAAAATAGCTCTAACTCTCTCTCTTCATCTAATTACACGGTGTTACTCGGTACAGCTTTAATTAAGCTAACCACCTCTCAAGGCATTTCTCATGTATTTAGAGCATTACTTGACACGGGCTCTATGTGTGAACTTCTCTCTGAAAGTGCTGCTAATATCTTGAACGACAAGCGACATGCTTCCAATCTAAAAATATCTGGACTCGCTCAAAACTCCTCCTCTACAAAAGGAACAATGTATCTAAATTTGGAAACGCTCTCTGGCCACGCATTGGCCAACAAACATCAGTTTCATATCTTAGATAAAATCTCCGTGGATTTACCACGCACTCGTATCGCTTCTGACGTGTGGGACAAGGTCAAGCCTTATACACTCGCTGACCCTTCCTTCCCCTTACCTGGTGGCATTGATGTACTAATAGGTAGCTCTCTATTACCTCTAATTCTTACTCAAGAGAATCATTCGCTTGGGCCTCACATGCCTCATGTGATAGGCACACACTTCGGCTACATACTCATGGGTCAAGCTCCTTGTGCTTCGATTACGGATGCTGCGGTCAACTTTTCAATATCTCTTTTGTTTACTAGTGATGATCTCTTGCACTCATCTTTACAACGATTCTGGCAACAAGAAGAAGCACCAACCATCAGTGTTAAATCACGAGAAGAGATCACTTGTGACGAATACTTTGTAAAGACTCATACTCGTGACCCAACTGGTCGCTATGTTGTGCGACTTCCGTTCAGAACGGATCCCTCTGCTCTTGGCCTCTATTGGGGTACTGCTGAAAAGTGTTTACTGTCTCTTAAACAAAAATTTAACGCACAACCTCAGTTTGCTCAGCTTTACCGCTCTTTCATTTCTTAATATCGAGCTCTCGGTCATATGATCAAAATCGACCATGTTGAGGACACCCCTCACTATTATCTCCCTCATCATGGTGTGTTGAAAGACTCTAGCAGTACAACAAAACTTAGGGCTGTGTTTGACGCCAGTAGTAACACCAGTTCCGCTTATTCTCTCAATGACATTCTTTTCACCGGTAGAAAGTTACAGACTGATATTTGTGACATTATTTTGAACTTCCGGTCCCATAAGATAGTGTTTTCATGTGACATACGACAGATGTTTCGTCAAATAAAAATCCATCCTGACGATCAACATTTTCAACTCATTTTATGGCGTGATGATCCTTCCGCCAAAATATCCACATTCCAACTCACCACTGTCACCTACGGGATGAACAGCTCTCCTTACTAAGCAATTAAAACTCTGACTCAACTTGCGGAAGATGAAGGTGCTGACTTTCCTCAGGCTGCTAACTCACTACGTCATCATACCTACGTGGATGATATTGTCACTGGGGCTGACTCGGTGGAGGCGGCTCTTGAGCTTCAAGACCAGCTCATCCAACTCTTAGGTCGTGGCGGCTTCGAACTTCGGAAGTGGGCGTCCAACTCCAACCAGCTCCTCGACAGGTTCCCTTCGGAACATCTAGAAACTCCTAGTTTCTTGCAAGAAGCACAACTTCATCAGTTCTCCACCCTGAGTATGCACTGGTCCCGTGAAGAAGATAGTTTTCGCTATGCTTTTCACTATCAAACAGACAAATTAACCAAACGCTCTGTATTAAGCCTCATTGCAAAATTGTACGATCCCTGCGGTTTTCTAGCTCCATTAATTATGGTAGCTAAATGCTATATGCAGCTCCTATGGGCTCAAGGCCTAAAGTGGGACGATGCTCTCTCCCCTGATCTCGCCGATAAATGGCAATTATTTATTAACGACACTAGTCGTTATCTCTCTCAACTCAAGATGCCTCGAGCATTTCCGTTAGCCCACGCTAATGTAATTGAATTACACGGCTTTTCTGATGCCTCAGAATGTGGTTATGCTGCAATAGTGTATTTTCGTTGTGAATCTTCTAGCGGAGAAGTGACTGTGAGACAAATTTTGTCAAAAACTCGTGTGGCTCCTCTGAAACGGGTGACCCTGCCTCGTTTAGAACTTTGTGGAGCTCATCTTTTGTCCAAGCTAATTGATTATTGCCTTAGACAGCTTTCTCATCTCAAGATTAATGAACTGACACTTTGGTGTGACTCTTCGGTAGTGCTCACGTAGCTACAAACACCTACCTACCGATTGAAAACCTTTGTAGCAAATCGTGTTGCTCAAATTCAAGAAATTATTCCTGGTCATCATTGGCGACACATTAAAGGTACAGACAATCCAGCCGATTGTGCTTCCCGAGGTGTTCTTGCATCTCAACTCGTCAACCACCCACTGTGGTGGCACGGCCCCTCATGGTTAAGTCTATCTAAGCCTCACTGGCCGATTCCTAACTTCACACCAATAGAACTTCAATCTGCGGATGAAATCAAGACTACACCTCTTAGTGTGCTCACTATAATTAGTCCCACAGAGTGGGAAATACTCTCTAAATATTCGTCATGGACAAAACTCATAAGGGTATTAGCATACGTGTTACGTTTTGTTAACTTGTGCCGATCAAAGAAAGAAATCTCTGGTCATTTACGCATCAGTGAACTGAATGCCGCTGAAGTAGTTACTTTCGAACTAGTACAACGTTCAGCATTTAGTGAGGACATTAAATCACTGAAGAAAGACTCTGCGTGCTCCACTCACCAACGGAAATTGAATCCTTATCTGGATTCTGATGATTTTATACGTGTCGGTGGTAGACTGGCACAATGTAACCTCTCATATGACACTCGTCATCCCATTGTACTTCCCAAACGGCATCATGTTGTAAAGCTGTTGATAGACTTTTATCATTGCATCCATCTCCATTCTGGACCTCAATTGACACAAGCACTACTAACACGCAAAGTGTGGATATTATGTGCTAGAAGTATCATACGCTCACGTATTTTCCAGTGTCTCGTCTGCTTTAAGAATAAGCCAAAAAACAAAACTCCTCTTATGGGTGACTTACCCGCACACCGTGTTAATCCAGCTCGACCGTTCTCATCAACAGGTGTGGATTATGCCGGACCCTTCACTTTCAAGATTCACAATCTCAGGAGACTGTGACACATTAAGGTCTACTTGTGCATTTTTATCTGCATGGTTACTAAAGCCGTTCATATAGAAGTGGTGACTCATCTCACTACAGAAGGTTTTATTGCCTCTCTCACACGTTTTGTGTCCCGACGTGGTCTGTGCTCAAACATCTATTCAGACTGCGGAACTAACTTCGTAGGTGCAGACTCAGTACTACAAAAGGTGATTCGTGAATCAACTCTCTCATCTGTTGCACAGGACAAAATTGTTCATTTTACCTCCTCCCGAGGAATTAGGTTCCATTTTAACCCCCCAGCTGCACCTCATCAGGGCAGGCTGTGGGAAAGTGCGGTTAAAAGTGCAAAATACCATCTCAAACGAGTGATTAATGAAACTGTGCTTACCTTACCACAATTTCAGACTCTATCAATTCAAGTAGAGGCAATGCTAAATTCTCGCCCACTTACTGCTCTCAGCTCAGACCCTTCTGAAACCTCAGTCTTAACACCTGGTCACTTCCTGATTGGTGCTCCTCTGGCTGCCCTACCAGAACCCGATCTCTCTGATGTTCCTACCAATCGACTTCGCCATTGGCAACTAGTCCAGGCCTTTCACCAACGCATCTGGCATCGCTGGCAATTGGAGTACCTCCACTCTCTACAACAACGTTCAAAATGGAGCACTCCCCAGGAGAACCTCAAAATTGGAGATCTCGTCTTGGTGCAATCCCCGACACCACCTCTTACCTGGCCTCTTGGACGTATCACTGACGTTCACCCTGGACCTGATGGCACTGTGCGAGTGGTCACAATCAAGACGCCTTCAGGGACTTACACTCGACCCGCAATCAAGGTCTTTCCTCTGCCACTAAACCAAGTGGACTCTTAATTTCTAAGAATTTAGTATAACTTAATAATAAGCTCTTTATCATGTAACTCATCACCCTATATATGTTGTGTGTAATCTTTTCATTTTCTCTCTATATTGAAGTTAATAACTTCAAGGTGGCCGGTATGTTAGGTAATAAGATGATTGTACATAGTTGATATATTCTGTAGTTATAAGATTTGATTTTTGGTATTTCCCATGTTCACTAAAGCCAAGAGAGAGAGAGGGTTATCTGCCCTTAGAATAAACATCACGCCACCCCAAATTCGAGCTCTCATTGGTGCTCAGGAATAAACTCACCTCAGGCGACGGTTTCGCGCCCCACAACACCACACTCACGCTTAGTCTCTCAAAGTGTAAGGTTGCGGGTCTCGTTTCCAACTCAACAATTAGTGATTGTGTGCCTCTTTAAATTCTAACTCTACCTCTTGTAACTCTCTCTAACTCTGTGCTGCTCATCCAGACCTTCAAGAACCTCGTTTGTGCGGTACGTGGTCGGTCTTCTGGACTTTCGAAACGCTTGTACTTCCGCGACTACTCTTCAGTGCTTTAGAACTGTGACAAAGGAAAGTGAACTGGATTACCAAAAGTGTCTCCAACTACTCCTGTTGGATACGTGGTCAACCAATCTCTGTGGTGAGTCAATTCTCTCTAATTAATTATTTACGTCCTTAGTTTATTCCCCCGTCTGCTCCAGAAGAGCAGTGGTCCTCCGTGTTCAGGAACAGAAACATTAACATTCTCTACCCGACATTTAGTGTGGTCCTTCGAACCAGATCAATGGGAATCAAACTTCATTGGAACACTTATATCAGCTTCAGCTTGGACTTCTTTCCGATTACGTGATGGGTAATGCGCTTTTTACTCATAGTGTCTAAACTTGCATTTTTATGCTTTGTAAATATCAGAAAATTTGTTGGAGCTTAGCAAATATGGGACTCTGCTAAAAGGGTGCACCAGTGTGTTTATTTCACCAATAATAGTGTATAATTAGTTACAATACCCACCAAGCATGACATCTATAGAAATGTTCATTAGCCATTTACAAATTTTAAATTATATCTATGAATCATTAGTTTACATAATAATAATAAAGTAAAAATGGAAAAATCAGATTGAAAAATATCCAAACAAAATAAAATATTAAGTACAAAATGCTCGTGTCTTAAAGTTAATATTGATCTCAAGTTACAGAACTAAGTCCAAGTTTCATGACCTTTCACTGCTTCTCTGATTGACCCTTTGACAGGTATTTACGTCACATAAACATCCAGTATCTAGAACCTCGTACGGGTAAGTTTTTCAAACTTAAATGTGCCCCAAAAAGTGAGTTTTTGAAATGTTTGTTAAGTTGTCTAATAAAGTTATTTCGCTTAATAAGTTCATTTTTAGTACAAAATAAATTAATATAAACTAAAAAAAATTAAACATGTTTTGTCAAAAAATGTTACTTATTACTTTGAAATTTACTATTTCAAAAAAAGGAAATTATTTAAGTTAAATGAGTAATAGTTCATCATTTTACATATGAAAGAAGATTAGAAATAAAAGACGTGTTCAAAAGTTCCATTTGAGTGGTAAAGTTGAAAACGCTCAGGAACGCAAAGTTCCTTGCACATAAACAGTGTCTCTCACCGCTTTTGTGGTTCTATTGTCGACCATTTACAACGGTGGCACTTCCATTACTACATAATGTTACTAAATAATACTCATAAAAATACTAGAAATAAAACAAAGCAGACTCTAGCGCAAGGCCAGACGCTCCCGCCAATATAGCTCATCCGAGTGCCACAGGCCGTACAATGGAGCAGCTCATGCTAACTATCAGAGAGCGCAAGAACAATCACTGATAATTCTCATCGTATCTCATAGCTGGCAGGACACGCCTATAACTATTAAAATACATAAGCAGCAACTGGTGTGTATAACTATTACGTGGCATAAGCAGCGATACTGGTGAGAGTAAAACTAGATGTAACGTCAATACCTGGTAAATAGTGATTTCTATTCAGAAACCTATTTTTTAAAAGGTTAAATGAAGTTCACCAATCCCCCCTTGAAAAGAACAAAGTGGGCAATCATTATCTACATGATCCATAATTTTAATTTTAGCTCATTTGCCATTCCCACTTATATTTCCAGTAGTTGAATATTCCCACATCCTTGCAAAGTGAGTTAGATTTAAAAATCTAACATTTTACTAGCATATGAATACATGATTTATTTCCACAAATAAAAATAATACAAAAATAGATAATCAACTAGGAAATTAACTGACCACAATGTCCAGTAGCGTGATCAGTGAGTCTAGCAACAGTGTACATTGTATAAACAAAATAGGAGCCGCCATCTGCAGTATATATATATGTGTGTGTGTGTCATATATATAAATTATAAGACTTATGAATAATTAAATTAAATTACTTTCAAATTACTAAGAAGTTAAATAATACAATATTACTATTATTTTCCATACTTGGGAAAGCTAATGTTTTTTTTCAACTGAATAAAGTTAAAGTTAATAATCTAAAAAAGTAACTAATTGAAGTTAAAAGTTAGAATAATTTGAAACTAACTGATTAAAGTTAAATTATTAGAAAATTGACTGAAATTGAAAGTTAAAAGTAGTTTTGGTACAGTAAAATATACATAAACAAATACTTAACCTGTATTATCTTTTATTATTTATAATATCTTAGATAAATAGGCTTATTTATAATACATTATTATACAATACTATTAATTAGACTATAGCAATTTCTACAGTAATTTTTGTTATATAACTGTCCGATATCTTAAAAATCAAATATTTAATTTAATTTCTAAAATTATTAACAAAAACTGACATAAGTCTTTGAAATTAAAATTTTACATTTTAATCTATACTTTAAAAAATCAATAAGTATCTTATAGGAAATTCACGATAACAAAACATTTTTTTTTTTTATTGGCACAGATAATAAGAAAGGCCAAATAATATCATGACATGTTGACTCCAGGTGATTTTTATCAGGCTAGAGATGAGAAGGAATGGTCACTGATAAGGAAGTATGGGGATTAGTGGTAAACAAAAACAGAACAATATATACTCACTCTATAAGTGAGTGAAAACAGATCTATTCATACTATTTTCGATAAGCAATTATGTTTATTAGATGTTTAAGAATTTGCCGTTCTGAGTGCATGTTTTATTCTTACTGAAATAAGTTAATTAAAAATTATGAAAACTATCTAAATCATTTAAAAAATACAAAACTAATTTACCTTTGATAATATTATTAATATTAATATTAGAGATAGTATTATCATTATCTTTTCTATTCGACGGTGGCGATAGCAAAATAATGAAAACAGAACGAAATATAGCAATTGTTACTTGAAATATGTTCTACAATCTTGAAGATAGTTTATTCTGTTGCGTGGTATCATACAATGGATTGATTTTACCTAGTAAGCCTAATTTAAAATAAAGTAAACGTTTGAGGAAATGTTAGTTTGATTAACCATTTAAATGGTTTTTCCCGATTACTTTTGAACAGGACAATTTAGATATGTAATGATCAATTAATCAAGTATTGACAGCAAAACATCAAAATGCAACTGATTTTCCTAATTAATTATACAGATAGTTAGGTAAACAGGTAAAATTACAGTATTAGAGTTTATGAAAGATAAACAAGCTTAGGCCCAACACGTTGATTTAAAACAAGATAACTAAATGACTATCTCAACTTTATCCCTAAACATAAAGTAGTCAAGTGAAATGATCACCCCAGGGACACAAGTCAATCCAACAACAATGATATACTCTTTTGGTCCGCCTTTTTTTATTTATAAGGCAGTAAAATGTGAGTAAAGGGGAGGGGTGCTTCTTCAAAACAGTGACCTTGCTTGTCGGTGACAATTGGGGGATGAGGAAAACAATCGGTCTTTGACCGAGTTTTAGATACTTTCTCCCCAGTCCACATTCCTCGGACCAAATGGCACCTTTTATCACATTTGAAAAACTGAGTTACTTTAACTCTTAGCCAAATTTTCAACTAGTTAAAGTTAGAAGTTAAACATTACCAAAACTAACGAATAAGTTAAAAAGTTAATAGAAAAAGTAACGATTAAATTTAATCGTTAATTATTTTTAATCGTTAATCCCAAGTATGTTATTTTCTAATACTAAAAATTATAGGTTTATATTTATTTTTTTAAATTAACTTAAAATCTTACTGAATAACCGTATATCATGTTTAAAAGTAATATCATGTTTAAACAACAACCACTTTGTTAGATATTTAACAAAGACAGTTAATGTATTAGATTATTTTATATGATTTGGAATCTGATTAAAGAACTAAGGACCCAAATAGTGAGATGAATGTTAGAAAATTAATTTATTTACTTTAGGTAATCTAAAAGCCTCTAACAGCACTTCTTGTGTTATAGCTAAAGTTAGTAGTATCTCTATTACCACTTCTCATAAAAAATAATCTCAAAACTTTAAATAAAAAAAGATGTTGAATCGGTAAAATTTGTAGCTGCTGATATAAAGGTAACGGCCTGTCGTTTTGTTATTTCCTAAGTATAATTCTAATTATAAGTCGTTTTAGGATACTCGTAATTTCTCAATGAAGGACTTATATGTACCTATCCAGCAGGTTATTCCATATTGTAATCTGGAATTAATTAAAGCAAAATAGAGTAATCGGAGAAGTGCAAAAATTTCTTAAAAAATAAAAAGTTCTAATTAATGATAGTAATTAAGTGTGAAATTTGTTGATATGAATTTCCCAATTAAGTTTTTCATCAAGTATTACACCTAAATATTTAAAACTGTTAACCCTTTCTATTTCAAGACAGGAACAGCCAATATACTGCAATTCATAGAATGGTATTTCAATGAAAAAGGTAAATCAAAGCTAGAAAAATTCAAATTGATCAACTTTATTTTACTAACGTTCACCTACATCTTATTCATAATGCACCAATCTCTTAAAAGAAGATCTTGGGATATAAAATCTTCTAAAATTCTAAAATTGTTATTAGAGTAAAACAGAGCTATATTGACAGCAAACACAGTGATGTGACCATGGAAAGGAAGTGTTAAAAGATCATTGATAAAAATAAAGAACAGTGTTGCTGAGGTCACTGATCCCTGTGGCACACCTGTCTTCACCTCTAGGGGAGAACTGAGGGTGTTATCGATTTTTACCTGCTGCTTCCTCCCTTTAAGGAAACTACTAAACCAATTCAGGATTGTACCTCTTACTCCGGTAGCTTCAAGTTTTGTGATAAAAATATTGTGGTCAACTAAATCAAATGCTTTTCTAAAGTCAATACATAACCCTATAGTTTTATTATTTTCGTTAAAATTACTGAAAATTTTGTCAGTAACATTAATCAAAGCATCTTCAGTTGATCTACAAAACCAAATTGCCTATCACTGATATAATGTAAATATATATTTTAATACTCTCTAAGGTTTCCATATCAACTGTAGCAAGACTATGAACATAGGTTCCACAAATTTGACCAAACATATGAACAATTTGAAATCCTACAATAGAGGATCGTTATTGATTCAAGATTAATATGAGACTTTGATCACTGAGGATGCCTTATCATATCATGGGCTAAACATTTGGAACCTGTGTACATGTTGACACAGTTGACTCCGGAAGCTGTGAAGAATATTCATGACATCAGCCACTTTAACACGTTGATTGCGGGCGACGTTGATCAACGATGCGCCGCAGTGGCACGCATGGTGGGCAGCGTTGTACAATGATCCTACAGTCCTTGAAATGTATTGACTCAGTGTGAGGTTAGCCATTGCCCGGGAACATTGTGTCGCTCGTCGCTTGTTGTGCCAGTCTTTATGAACATTTTGATGTACTTCGTTTTTGGATACCACTATTTTTGTGTTTGTGGTACCAGTTCTACGTTTTAGTGTTTTTTAGGATTGTTATAAGTAATTTTTGTGCAATGGATGATAGTGAGGTGTTCGAGAATGAGTTCTCAGACAATAGCCTTGATTCTGACAGCAGCTCAGACAGCTCGGACGATGAAGATGGAGGGAAGTCGGATCCAACATGGCAGCCAACACTCTCAGCTATCGGCATGCGGGACATTCCATTTACAGGTAACCCTGGACTTAGGGTGCCAATTCCAGGTAACAACACACCTATTGATTGGTTTTTTTTGTTATTCGATATAGTTTTTTTTGGACAGAATAGTTACTCAGACGAATCGATATGCATTGGAATTTTTCTGTGGACGAAACACCACTCCTGGTTCACGAATTGTAAATTGGAAAGACTTGACGAGGGAGGAACTGATCATCTTTTTAGGATTATTTATGCACACTGGTACTATTCAAATGAATAGAATCACTGATTATTGGAAAAAAACACCCCCTTTTCAACCAAAATATTTTCAGCCAACACATGAGCAGGGACCGATTTCAAATAATCCTTAGATGTTTGCATGTTTCAAGGGTAGATACATTAAAACATCCTGAACCGACTTACAAAATTAGGCCCATTGTAGACAATTTGAACAATAAGATGAGGGAAATATATTATCCATCCCGTGAACTGACTATTGACGAAGAGATGGTACTGTGGCGCGGCCGTTTAGTATTTCGGCAATACATAAAAGGGAAGCGCCACAAGGAATCAAGATCTATTCTCTAAATGAACCAGAGGGGTTGCAAATAAGGTTTCACGTCTACACAGGAGCAACCAATCCCTGCGCAGGTTCAGGTCACACAATAAAAGTTGTCATGATGTTGATGAATGATTTTTTGGGAAAAGATCATGCGTTGTTCATGGACAACTTCTACAATTCTTTCGTTTTGTCGTCCAAACTCATATAGAACCTGACCTACACCATGGGCACTCTGTGGATAGACAGAAGGCATAACCCGCCAGCAGTAAAGTCGGCACAGTTGCAAAAGGGGGAGACCATTGCTAATTATTCCCAGAGAGTGATGGTCGGTAAATGGAGGGACAAAAGGACCATCACATACATTTCTACCCAGTTTGAAAACGAAATGTTAACCAATAGAAACAAGAGAAACTAGGTAAAAGTAATGCCCAAACCACTGATGCAGTACAACGCTCACATGAAGGGAGTAGATCGGATGGATCAGATGCTCTCTTACTATCCATGTGAGCATAAAACACTTAGATGGCATAAAAAAATCTTTATGCATTTCCTGCAAGTAATTATGATCAATAGTTACTACTTGTATAACATGAATAACATTGACGATAGGCTGTCTCTATATGATTTCCGGATGAAAGTTATTGAGAAACTGCTTCCCATCCCACCAGCCCCAATTATGATGACTCCTACGAGATATAGTATGCACAGACTATCTAAGAATGAAAAGAGAAAATCAAATGGCCACACTGCGCAAAAGGCTTGTCGAGTTTGCACAAAAAAAGGCTATCGCAAGTTGACTACTTACATTTGTGCGTCCAGGTCAACCTGGCCTCTGCGAAATTCGTTGTTTCGACAAGTTCCACGAGGACATTCATGAGTGAAATATAGTGTAACAATGGCGATGGGAAGTGATGTAAATAGTTTTTTTATTTTTAGTATTACCCATTTTTTATATTACCATACATTATTAGGACTAACTGTACATTCTCATGCCATTCAATAACATTGTGCGCGAACATATTATTATCGTGACTAAACATTATTTTTTCCACAGAAGAAGTTTTTTTTGTTGTAAAACTGTTTATTCATTCTGTTATGCAATTATCAATAATGGGACTGTACAAAATTGTCAACAATCGCCAGCTGAGTAACGCTTACCGGCGCCCCAGGCGGACAACGTTGATCAACGAACCGGAAATGACGTCAATGGAATTGGCCTGATTCCACACCTGGACACCTTCTGACACTACTCTGGCTACAATGGGACTATTTATAAGGTAAATAAAAATTTATTATATTTCAGCCTGGGGCATGCACATTGTTGGGCGATTTCAGCAATGAACGTGTTAATTAGTAGAATACATATTTTATCTTACAGACAGACATATAATTAATTTTACAACTAAAACATACCTTGTTCAAATTATGCATCATTGCATAAAGGCAGGCGATTTGTCCAATATCATTGCTGATTGTAAACAACAAGCTGCGAGCAACATCTGCTTCTGTCCACGGCACTTCTGTAAACAGTTCCTACATAACCACTTGGTCATATGTACCAAAACTTTAACAAATCCAGCACAGTGCAATGTATGATACCTTAGAAGCAAACAAAGCAGATTATACAGATTTTCTTAATCTATTTTCATTAACCCTTTCGCTTCCGACGTCCGTTATGTGGTATTTGCGAAGACTTCCAAGGTCCTTTTTGGTGAAAATGCATTGTTTTAAGAAATATGCTATATATTTTTTATTTATGAATGGAATTGAATGATTTTTGTTTTGTTTTTTTTTTGTCATTAAATTCTCTATAAATATAATTGATAAAGTAATATTTATTAGTTAAAAAATGTTTATTTATATGTATATACATGTATAAATAATTTTTAATTTTTTTCATTTTTGTAGTTTGAACTAACCTACAGTGCACAAAAAAATCTTAGAACATTTTCAAGATATACATTTTAAAGATAATCTTGTTGCTAACATGCTTACAAATTTGTATGGTCTTACCTTTAAAAATGTCTGAGTTGTAGAATTTTTATTTTGAACATGTTGTTTGGAATTTTCGCCCAATTTCAACGCTAATGGGCGATCGTTCTC
This sequence comes from Stictocephala bisonia, assembly GCA_035578905.1. Lineage (NCBI taxonomy): Eukaryota > Metazoa > Arthropoda > Insecta > Hemiptera > Membracidae > Stictocephala > Stictocephala bisonia. Next base: position 12,558 of record JAQJVL010001750.1, on the reverse strand, counting down.
GTTTTCGTTTACCGTTACTCATATTTACACTTCGATATAAACACTAAACAAACTATAAAGAAGCAAATACTAATTATGAAATAAATAAAACACTCTAAAAACAACTAAAAGTAATACGCAACACAGCTAACATCAAACGGACACATATGCTAAAGGTTAGCAGTAAACTACTGATTCAGAACAACAACTCAAGTTGTTCAATTCAAAGATGCGTAAAATTAAAGTTACTATTCCAAAGACGATAAAACCTAATTTCTAGTGTAACCTGTATGTTTATGCATACTTTGCTATAGTTTCATGATAATCGGACGAATTTAAGTAACTGAAAAAAAATTATCCGCGGACGTCCGATATATCGGACGTTGGAAGTTTTTGAAAAAACCATGACGTCCGATATATCGGATGTCGGAAGCGAAAGGGTTAAGTACATAGATCAAAATTAATATGAGCGCATGGTTTTTACTATGTGAATGACGTAAATAAATGTCTTTATTTGCAAATTTACAAAAGGGCGAATTTAAAACCACTAGGCCATTTCTTACAATTAACCTTAAAAACAAAATACTAAGCAATACAAAAGACAAAAGGACAACAACAAAATAACTATAAATTATAACAAGAATATTGGCTTTTGGTAATAAGTTTGTTCTACTGAAGAGACTAAAAATAAAATACACTCTAATCAATTCCTAATGTAATTAAAATGAACAGAAAATAATATATTATTTTAATATAGTACATATATTTTTATTGGAGAAAATAAAATTTTAAAAAACAAATTATTAATTTAACACCATTCACTCACACATACATACAATTCTGTCCATCTGACAACGGCACCCCCACCTAACCCGACCCAGTCATCTGTTCAAGATAATAATCTTTCAGTGCCGCCACAAAACCAGCTCGGTCAACTGATTGTTTGATATGAGTGGGAAGGGAACTTCAGGTACGGCAAGTGGTAACAATGAATGACTTATTGTAAGGTAGGGTGCGATGATGAGGAATTCTTAGCATTAACGAGGATGATCGACCTTCACTTGTACTTCTTTCGGAAATAAATTAAAACCTATCAGCTAAATATTTAGGCTTATTACTATATAGCAATAAGTAAAGTATGTTTAATATTTTAATTAATCTCATATTAACTAATTTTTTATTGAATTTTGAACATAAAATTGTATAATGTAATCAAATTTACAAAGATTAAAAACAAATGGATACAATAATTTTGACATTTCTGCATTTATTAGCAAACACTTCACTCATGTCATTGACATCAGAGCTACAGTAAAAGAAGTTTGGAAAACTAAGGTCTTAATTAGTATTAGTTTTATATGATCAGGTAGGAAATGTTTATGTCGTTTTAGTGAGTGAAAAAACTTTTTTTTCCACTAATGAGTGGAAATGTAAGTTATTCAAACCAGAATGTGCATAAATTTGTAAGTCATCGGTATACATGTGGCGTCTACAGAAATAAAATACAGAATCTATATTGTTGACTTACAATGAAAAAAATAAGGGTTCAATAATATGTTAGAATTAAAAATTTTCATATGGCAGATTTTTGTTATCTTGACTTTGAAGGTTATTTATGTAGGCTGGAACAACAGTGTTATTTGAAGAATTTGAAACAGATAGAAAAAAGTAATTCAAAGTATTTAATGGAACATTAATAGTGGCAGAAAACTGCTTTCTACGAATACTGAGACGTAGCTCTACAATAAATTTTGTCACGTTGCAACATAAGCTGAAGAATATCGGGTGTAATCCAGGGACTGGAGTTTTTCTAGATAACTTTCTCACAATGATCGGAGCATGCTTGTCATACATGTCTAAAATGTATGAATTAAACGTAGTAACCATGTCATCTATGGAATTTAAGTTTTCTAAAGATTGCCAAGGGACATAGAGAGCATCATTTAAAAACGTTACTTCATTTATATTTTTGAAAACTCTATATCTTATGAAACTTGTTTTGGGCTTAAAAGTTTTAACGTTAAATACACAGAAAACCAGATCATGATGAGAAATACCAGTGACTGGAAGTCGCCCATGACATAACAGTGTGTGGGAAACGGCAGTTGTGGTGCATGGCATCAAGTGGCAGTATTGTCGGATTACATGAGTCAAACATAGTTGTTAGTTGATAGTAGTCGTATATGCGGTTTGACATGAGTAAATCAGTATTAAAGCCACCTGTTATCAAGACACGGCTGAAGGCCGGCGTCAGTCGCAATAGCTCATTCTCAAATTCAACCATGTGACCAATCCTAGGTGGCCGATAACAAACACCCAGCAGAAGTCTGTCAGAACCTGAAATGGTTATATCTAAAAAAATAAACTCAGGTTTAGCCGAATACTGAGATGGAAAGGAAAATAACAGTTTAACCTGAAACTCCTCTATAACATAAAGGGCCACTCCACCACCTATCCTGTTTATTATATCATTGTGAATCAAAATGCAGCCGGGGAGTGAAACTTCACATGAATCTATACTTGGCTTCAACCAGGATTCAGAAATACATACATCACAATCTTTGGAGAAAATAGCCAATCTAACCTCATCAATATGCCCCTTCCAAGACTGAGCATTAATATGGCAAAGCTTAAGACAGTTGGGATAAGGTAAGAGGCGTGAATGGAGTAGGTCAGCAGTGGAAGGAGTGACCGAACCAATATTGCCGCCGTCACTGTGTGGACCCGCTATCCTGGGTGTGCCACAGCGCCGAGACGAGCAAGCACGAAGGCCGCCGCAAACAGAAAGATAGACACACACACATTCAACATTCTCATCACCAAGCTAGACTTTATAGAGATTGTCATGCAAAGACACATGTGGCTCGTACATGACTGAGAAATAATAATGGAATTAAAGCAAGAAAATAATTAAAATGAAATGTAACTCTTGAGAGTAAAATGCACAAACAAAACAAAATATATAAATATATACACACTCTCCCATATCTATATACAATAAAAAGGCAATATAAAAACTGTTCAAAAAGGAGAGATAAATATTGTTACTAGTTCAAATAAATTAGATGATCTACAAGAATAAGATAAACTTTAAAAATGGATTTTAGTGTCTTCAAAAGTAATAAATAAATGAATATTTCAGTTATAAGTGATATAAATATAACTAATATAAAAAAAATATTAAGTGATAGTTAATATATTAAAGAAAAGTATTAAAAAATGAACTTTTTAAGTATATAATATAACGATGATGAATATTGCAATTAATGAATGATAAATGAAGCTTCTAGTAACATAAATGAATAGTTTAGTCAATATTTAGAGAAAAATAAATCGAATCTACTTTTAAATTATATAAGTATGTATTACAACAAATAAACTTGAGGCAGCCAGTGGTATGATTGAAGAAGTCATTCAATAAGTTTGTAAAGTTAATTAAATAAAATATAATTCTGAAGAGTTGAATATTATATAACAAACGATTGAACATGACACCTGCAGTAAAATAAATTAACATATTATTTAATTAGATTTATGAAAATAAATAAAATAAATTTCATTCAACTTTTACCCAATATTATAAAAATGTGTTTTACTCAATACTAAAAAATGGTAATCTGACTGTAAAAAAAAGTTAATGTACATTTTTATTTCTATCAAAATCAAATATTTCTGTTTTTGTTATTAATTGTGTATGAATAATTTAACAAATAGATGACATATAAACTAATTAATGTATGAATAGTATAAACAAATATTACACGAAAAATTATTACGATCTTATTTTACAATAATTAATAGGATACCAACATAGAGATAAAAAGAAAACTTAAAAATTATTTCAAAAATTAAAAAAATACAACAGTTTTAATAGAAAAATAAGAATAACTTACAAAAATTAGTTTGGCAAGTCGGACAGACAAGTGGCAACACCTTTCTTCCCACCGTCCATCCACAGAACTTGACCATCCAATGTCCATGTGTTCCTCAGGCAGAACCTCTTCACCGCTGCACTGTAGACTGACACCCGCTGAGACGTGGGGTCCTCCCGGATGGTAATCTTCAAGCCTTAACATGCCTTCTTTGCAATGAAGACTAGCCGCCAGTCCCAGTAGCTCACGAAGTGGACAATAACTGGTTGCCACCTCAGAGTTCCGTCTTCGGCCAGCTTCAGCTTAGGCCCCACCTGGTGTGAACGGTCCAGTCGTTCCAAAGAATGTCCACATTCAGCTTCTCCCTAAAGAGTTTCAGCATCTTGTCATCTGTGTCTTCCCGGCTTATTCAGAAACACCAAACACTCGGATGTTGTTCCGCCGTGTATACTGTTCGATGGCATCTGTCTGCTGACCTGCCTGGCTCTCCAAGGTGTTCACATTGACCTCCAGCGATGTCACCTTACTTTCCAAATCACTGATCTGCTCTTGGGCTTTTCAGGTGGACCTTTATCAGACAAAGCCGCAACCACCACATCTTTAAGTTTGTCTGCCAATTTAGATACAAGTTTGTCAACAAGGTCATCCTTCGTTAGACATGCTGTATACACATCCCGGACCTCCGCAATGTCTAGGTTGGCTGGCATATTGGTGGCTGAGTAAAGGTCGACTGTAGATGACGGAGATGTCTTTTCTGATGTCTTGCTTCTTGACCTTGTCCTTTTCAGCGAGACACGTGCCACTGACTAATAAAAAACTATTGCAGCACAAATTGGAAATGTGGTAGAGTAACACTGAAATAAGTAATATGTGTGTAAAAAAACTTAAAAAGTAGTGAACAATCAAAAGGTTACGCTTTAAAAAAACTCATTCAAAAAGATGAAAAACTGCTGATACGTATTACGACTTCTCAAAGAAATCGTAATACAGTTAAAAAACAACAAAAAGGCATGGAATATTGTATGAATGTATTGTTTTTGTATTTTCAATCCATGTTTTCTTAGGTTGCCTTTGTGGTTTTCTTCCAGATGGTGTCTATTAATACCTTTCTATTGCCTTAGGCACTCCAACCTTCTACTCTTTAAATTTTCCACAGTATTGGACTCTTATATAACTGCTCAAGTTCCATATTTTATCTCCTTCTCCACTCCCCTATATCATTGTAAAACACTGGTAAAAAATGTCCTCCTAATATTTTTCTTTCAAACACAAATAATTGCCTAAGGTCTTGCTTGTGTATTCCACATTTTACACCCATATAGTAATGCCACTGATAAAATCAACTTTTTTACAGTCTTGATTTGAGTTCTTTTGAATAGTAGTTGATCTTCTGCAGTTTAGTATTTCATTGATAAACAGTTAAGGAACAAAAATATATAATAGAGTAATACAGAACTACTTCTATTTTCTCTCAAGTACCAATTTATTGACTGCTCCAATTCTCTGATGATTATGTACCTACGATAGAATAGTCCCAAGAAGATGTACATCAGTGGATGAATGGTATTGTTAACAACGATGTTATAAGATGAACTGCATGTCCAATACTAACTTGTCTATTTGTCACAACATTCAACTTGGATGGTTTTGTTTGTAGGCTTGGGCATCATCAGTTTTAATTTTGTGTTTTTTATATTAAAATAATGAAATGATTGCTTGAGGCAGAAAAATTTAACTGTGAGTTTCATGGTAGTAGTTCACAATAGGGAATCACCCTTGGTAAAAGTATTTTCTTCAATAATAACTATAAGAAAGTGGTGCTTCTAAATTTGGTTATTAAATATTCTTTTATGAGTTTTAAACAACCTCCAATGAAAGAACCTGAGTAATTACAGATAATCCTAGGCTTACAACCAATGAAAGATGCAAACCAAGGTAGCTTTAGACTTCTTAAGTGGCTGATCTATTGTAAGGAAACCTAACATACAATTAAATCAAAATAATTTTGATACTGGTCACCTTAAAAAGAAAATCACTTAATTAAAAAATCTGTGCCCTAAATGTAAACAGTTTTTAAAAGTATTATTATTGTTTTGCATTATTTTTTCTACAAATTAAATCTATCTTTTGTGGTGAGAATGAAATATAACATAGTAAGAAAAATAATCTAACATACGAGGTACGTCCAGAAAGTAAGTTCCGTTTCCATTTATATCCACTGCAGCGCTGCGATCGCAGTTCCGCACATGCGCGGCAGACGCTCTGTATCAAGGAGAAGAAACGTGCGCCATTTTGAGATCGCTGTCAGTCTCGTACGCTTTGTTGTGCTTGTTTAAAATGTCGGTGTTGATCGAAAATCCCGCCGCTTGTGAAATCAGATCTGTGATTCGTTTTCTGAATGCTAAGAAAGTGAAACCGATTGACATTTATCGGCAAATTTGCGAGGTTCACGGACAAAATGCGATGAGTGATTCAATGGTGAGAAGATGGGTCCGACAGTTTAATGAAGGACGTAATGAAGTGCATGATGAAGAACGAAGTGGGCGTCCATCTTTGATTACAGAAGAACTGGTTCACACGATTGATGAGAAGATCAAGGAAAACCGTTTAACCATCCTCCGTACAGCCCTGACCTCGCTCCTAGCGACTTTCATCTGTTCTTACATCTGAAGTCTTTCCTTGGCGGTCAACACTTCAACGATGACGAAGAGCTGAAAGAAAATGTTTCCAAATGGTTGAAGACAGAGGCGGCAACCTTCTATGAAGAAGGCATAGAAAAACTTGTGCCACGCTATGAAAAATGCCTGCAAAATTTTGGCAGTTATGTAGAAAAGTAGTTTAAGAGTTGTAGATTTTAGTGCAATAAATATTTTTTCTGTGTCTGTAGACAAATTATTTTTATTACCAAACGGAACTTACTTTCTGGACGTACCTCGTAAATAGCATAGACAACAGAGTGCTCACTTTTATTCATATAGTATACACAAACATTTGCATAGGTTTTCTAATGCAAATGTTTAGCTAACACATATGTTTATAATACAAATGTTAGCTAACTTGATTTAACATTTTATGTGTCACTTTTTTGGTTCTTTTTGATAAACACATACCACCTGTTAAACTCACCTACTCTCAGAGTTTATTTTTCTCTGTTATGGTTATGGATTTCTTTCAAGCTGTAAGACAGTTTCAAATAGAAAATCACCAGAGAAAACAAGTCTCCTGGTATTCTATAGGCTGCTCATCTTCATCTCTACTCACCTGATGAAGGGCTAGTGGCACTGAACATTTGTGTCAGGTTTTGTGTTTATAAATATTTCTACATACTGTGTTAGTGCACTCGTCTTCTCTGGTAGGTTTTCCAGTGAATAACCTTCCCTATATTAATTCCTGGTCTAGTGCCCATAACTTAATCTCAAATGGCAAATTCATGTTCTGAATCAAATTCCAAAACTAAATTTAAAAATAAAATAAAAATCTCTAACATAAGTAGTATATAACATTTTTATAAGGCAATCTTAAATATATTTTGACCAGTCACGCACCAATCCAGAGCGATATATGTTAGGAAGGCAGTTATTTTTAAATCAATTTACACTTAACACAATGAAATGAATTTTTAAATTCAATATTATCAGAGTTTATAAATGGAAACATAACTAAATTAAAACTAAAAAAATTTAAATTATTTTAACTTTCAATTGAACACAGATAGGTTTTACTTTAACAACTGATTAGTTACTGTTGGTAAACTGAGTTTATTAGTGGGGGAAGGGTGGTGATAAATTTAAAGATGTGCGTCTTGAACGATTAATTAACATGTTCACTGCTGACAGTTTTGTTTTATTGCACTACTAGCGTATGCTGAACATAACAACTTTTAATATTTATATTTAATGTTCAAAACTATTTTGTACAACAACAGAAAAGACAATTCATTTTTGTTTTAGTGGGGTAAAAAAAACGCACACATAAACGTGTTATAATTTTTTTTGTCACAAACCTAGCATTGTCAGCCAGGTTAAAATGTAAACGTCTTATTTATAAAAGATAAGTACAACTTTTGTCTGAATCGAAGTCATATAATGCGTATTGATCTGTTTCACTTACAGTTAAGTCATTAGGGTTAAGAAAATGTTTAGGGTTGTTATCACTCATTTTGTACATTACCACAATCAAGGTAATTAAATAACAACCACACTGTCATATAGGATAACCTATAAACTGTTCGACAACACAGTTATTTACTGTGAACAAAACAGCTGAGCAGCAAAATGGCAGGAAACAGCTGCTAGCGCAGTCACACGTGAGCCACATCTAGCAATGATATGTCATAATGAGTAAACGCGTTTTAAGCAGTGAACGTGTAAAGTCAGGTAGATAGATCTCAACAGTGACTCAGTAAAATGTGTTAAACGCGTTTTCAGCAGTGAAGGTTCTAAAGTCAGGTAGATGGATCTCAACAGACTCAGTAAAATGTGTTAAAATTTCACAAAGCCATGTTGTTATAAGTTGACAGTAAATTCTGACCCACGTTAACTAATTTTTGAGTTGAATGTGTGTTTACATCATGTTTGTAATTTAGAAGGGATTACTGGTTTTGATAGCATGAGGCATTTGGATAAATCTTGCCTTAAAGTTTTCTGTAAAATAAGTGTGGCTTCTAGACCATTCTTCTTTGTTAGATTTAAATTCAACAGTACTCTGATAAATAACTGTCCCGCAATGACAAAAGTTGATTATTGAAGTAATAAGTCGGAGGCATTCAAAGCAACAAAGACAATGATTCCACATTAATTATTTATCTTCATTGTCAACATAAGGTCAATGGTCAACAAAAAAGGCATCAATTTTCTTTTTGCAAAATGTTTTGAGTCTTGGGTTCATTAACTAGTTTTCATAATATATTTTAATTTTTTGTTTTCTTGTTCGCAGGATTATATGTATTTTTATTATTTTATCAAATAAAATTGAAAAACTAGACAGTTATAAAAAAAAGCTTTTAATTAATTTTCTAACTAAGTTTATTTTGTGCAGTATGAAATAGCATTTATAAATTTTGTTTATAAGTGTATTAAAATCAAAATAAAAAATAACAATATCATTTTAAGTATATTACTGTATTAAGTACTATATTAAGTTATCCAAACAATCAGTTCTCATAATATGCTTCTAACCTTTAGACCTAACCTTTAGTAAAAGGTTCATTAGTAACACTAAATGTAGGGAATAAAGAAGAGAAAACCTCTTGATTTTTTCTTTTCTTTTTTTTTTAAGAATACAAACTACAACACCAAAATATTACAGGGCTTAAATCTATCAATAAACTACCAAGGATCAAAATGCTTACCATTTCCTCGTTTTTGGCAAACTTTACCAAACGACGATGCAATCAAGTCCCCTGGAAGGCCCAGTGTTTTGTAGTCACCTCCATATATGTCCCGAACTAACATGTCTGCAGTTCTGTGGTCCCCTTTTTCAGCCAACTCAAGGAGTTCATCAAATCCCTATAGAAATAATGAAATAGTGATATTTATTTGCACAATGCAATACAAATAAATTTCCAGTACAGCCGTGGCAGTCCTGTTTAATTTGTTTTCTTCTTTCTGTGTCGTCTTACACTACTTTTAATGCTTAACATAATTCATTATACCTAATATAATACTTAACAAATTGTGAGAACAATAATATACAATTTTACTTAAACTAAAACACTATTTAGGAATTCAACATTTTCGTTAATAAATAACCACTCTTTTAGGCATTTTTTTAATAAATTTATGTTTCTACAGTTTTTTTTACTTTAACAGGCAGTTGATTAAAATATTTTGGTCAAATGTACACATATGATTGTCTAAATAAATATCTATTGATTTTAGGAGTTCGAAAGGCATTACGAGATAAATCTCTAGTTTCATAAAAAAGATAATTTGTCCCTGTATTATCACTTCTAATATAAAATAATTTTAAAACTTTAAAAATAAAAAGGTGTTGTATAGGTAGTATATTTAACTGGCGAAATAATGGAAGAGAGCTTTCTCTTCTATTTTTTTCAAAATGATTCGAATAAAGTTATTTTAAGTTGTTCTTAATTTTTCTATATTATATTTAAAAGTTCCTCCTCAACATTAAATTGCATATTGTAATCTAGAATGAATCAACGCGTAATACAAATTATCCATTAGACTTTCACTGCATACTTTTTTTTAAATAAAATGTTCTGATACTAGAAGTGAGGTGGTGTTTCTCCCATATACATTTTTCATCTAATAAAATACCAAGATATTTATAATGATCAACCTTTTCAATACTTAAGCAGAGACAATTATTGCGAGTGCAATTAAAATCATGAAATTTAAAAACTACATCAAAATTAAAACCCTTGAAATCAAAATTTACATTCTTTGATTTGCTAACATTAATTCTTATTTCATTCTTAAAACACCAATCCCTTAACATTTCTAAATCATTTATAATACCGTTTTCGAGAGTATGAATAGTTTTTTCAGTATAAAAAAATGCTATATCATCGGCAAATGCACTAGGAATACCAACAAAGCCTTTACCTAATAAATCGTTTATAAAAATCAAAAAAAGAGTACCAATCCCTGTGGCACACCTGCTATAACAGGAAGCGGTGAGCTTAAAACATTTTTTATTTTAACTTGCTGCCTTCTACCTGTCAGAAATGTCTCAAACCATTTATATGCTATTCCTCTCATTCCTATATTTTCTAACTTTGCTAAGAGAATTGAATGGTCAACCAAATCAAAAGCATTTTGAAAATCGATAAAAAGGCCGGCTGTCTTATTTTCATTATTCAAACGGCAGTAATCATGTTTGTTACTTTTAATAGTGCATTCTCAGTTGACTGTTAAACCCGAATTGATTGTTATTCAAAAAATTTAAATTGTCTAGACCAGTCGTAATTTCACTATTTTTTCTATAATTTTCGAAAAATTTGACAACAGACTAATAGGTCTCATGTTGTCGAGTTTGACTGAAGAGAGTTTCTTTTGAATTGGTACAACTATGCTCTGTTTTAATTTTTTAGGAAAAATGCCATTTAAAAAACTGAAATTAATTATGTGTGTCAGTATAAGAGAAATTTCTTGTGAGATTTTTTTCACTAAAGATACATTAATGCAAACGAAACCAGAGGATTTGTTGTTTTTTAAAGTTTTTATGACTGAAAGTACCTCCGTTTCTGTAGTGGGAGAGATGAAAAAAGAATTGACTGTGTGTGGTATGCCCAAGGGCCGCCGCTCCACACCGTTATCAGCATTGTTGGACTGTGCACCCACAAAATATTCATTAACCTTTTTGGCCACCTCTTCTGGTTCAACAGGTATTTCCCCATTGTCTAACTCAACCCTTTCGACACTGTTTTTCGCACCTTAACAGTTAAACTGTTAATTATTTTCCATTGCATCGCCGAGTCACCTTGGCATTTTTCAAATTCTTTGGCATAATATTTGTTTTTAGTCTCATCTATTTTCACAAGAAAGTTTGTTGCAAAATTGTTAATAATAATTACTGAAATTTATGTCGTACAGACTTTGCTTATATATCTTGTACAGTTTTTTTTTCCTTTTATTTTAGTTAAAAATTCTTTATTTATCCAAGGACTAATTGATTTTGCATTTTTAATTTTTTTAGATTGATATTCAATTATGTTACAGCTATTTACAATATCCAACAATACTTCAAGAAACTTATTGAAACATATATTTACATCACTCTCATTGTACAAAAAATTCCAGTCAAAACATTGCAATTTTCACTTAACCCAACTACTGGCAACTAAAAACCCTCTATTGGCAGCCCAATTTTCTTAGTTTTGCAAGGATATTTTAAAAAAACAATTAAAAATACTTCTGATCCTTAGATTTAGTATTATTTTATATCATTTTACTTGTAGGATTCTGTGTTTTTAAATAAAATAAATAACATAAGTATAAACACTTATTTACTTTTTTCCTTTTATAAAATAAAAAAAAAGTTTTACCAAAAAGAATTTTGGGGGGGGACCCTACCTGGAAATGTAATACATACTAGTCAATTCACAATTCCAAGATATACAAGTTTTTCTAAATTTTATAAACTTTCAGAAAATGTACAGTTTATAGGGTTTATTATAGGAATTTATAATGATAAAACTTAAAATAGTGCATTTTACCGAAAATTGATGTTTCTATGGTAACATGTTATAAAATTGTGTATTCATAAATTTCTTAGCCTGTTATTATAATTTTATCAATCATACATTATTCATATATATTGTAATAAATTCTAAATTATTTCACTAACAATTCTAATAAAACATTGCATAAAGTACTTCAAACCAGAATGTAAACAAACAGTTTACTGACAGACGCCAACTAAAGAAATGGCGAAATGAAATCGTAAACATTGGATTCTTCTTCTCTCCATCTAGTTGTCATGTGGATAGTATTATCGATACTGATAACAATCGATTCATAATCTAATCGACTTTCAAATAGTATCGATTAGTTTTGACGAAAAACGTAGCCATAACGATATAACATCAAATTTTCACAGTGATGTTTGACCGTCCGATATCGGACGGTCACCACTTGTTGAGAGTGATAGACCGTCCGATATCGGATGGTCACCACTTGTTGGGTTAATAGTTTATAATCTATTTTGAACATTTGAGTTTGGGGAATTGTTTCATTTAATTCTA
>JAQJVL010001749.1:93647-149210 GCA_035578905.1 Stictocephala bisonia | reverse complement strand
TTATACGTTTTACATAAGTTATGCTAAAATTTATTTGAATACAAATATGAACACAAATTTAACACGCTAAATAATGGTGTAAATTGTTTTATTCTAGCACGAACGGTTCGCTTGTATTTAAAGCTTAAACTCAGGGGACCATAATTTCTGCGCCGTATTGTTTCAATAGTAGTTGAAATTAGAATTGTAGAGGCCATACAATTTTTTAATTATTTTATTTCAACTGATCATCCAACTTGATATTGTGATCAGTAGATGTTTAAGTTTTTTTAATATTTTGTAAATTAAATCAAATTAATTCACATGCTGCCATCGCTATAAAATGGATGGCGCGTTAACTACTGTTTCCTTGTGTGAACTGTGTTTGTTAGGTTTTAATTAATTTGTGACGCATCCCACTGAGACTTATTTATTTGTGTTCTTCAACCTGAAGATGCCGTATTCACGGCGAAACATGTAGTTAGTATTCTCATCATCACACGCTGTGAACTGTTTGATGTGAAGGTAAAGTACACTTATTTTAGTCTAAATAGGTCGTCTGAACTAACAGTCTAAAACATACTTTTTAGTTTTAGTTTTTTCCATTTGATAAACGTTAACATACGGATCCAATGTGTATTTTGACTTAATCGTGTCAAGATCAGCGTCGCCTCGCCCGCTAAACGATTGCCCAACCCCATTCGGTCTTATTTATATAACAATTTTTTATTTTCAAAATATAACTCCATAGTAATTCAATCATTTTATGAATATAAACATAAGAGGAATTCAAACTTATCTTTTGTATTGTTAAAACATAAAGATTGCTAGTCTTAATGACATTCATTTCTTGATACATTTATTATCTTAAGTGTTTTAACTTTCTTGTTCTTCGAAATTTTTGCTTTTTTGTAACATTACACTTTAAATTATATCATTCAATAATATGAATTCACATTTGTTTTCATACACGAGTAAATAGCAAATTACAAATAATGTCTGTTACATTGTAATAAATAAGAGGCCATAAAATTTTTAAATTATTTTATTTCAACTGATCATTCAACTTGATATTGTGATCAGTAGATGTTTAAATTTTTTTAATATTTTGTAAATTAAATAAAATTAATTCACATGCTGCCATCGCTATAAAATGGATGGTGCGTTAAACATCTCCCGTCAGATAAGTTCTTGAAGTTCTCTAAAGATCTTGAAGAGGTTGTTCTTGGGGCATCCCTCCAATATATTATCATGTGATGGCAGGGTCAGAAACATGTCAGTCCCTCCTTCATTCCCCCAACCCAATGATTTTTTATCTGCCATGTGATGGCAGGGGTAGAAACTATTTAGTTCCTCGCTCATTCACCCCAACTGAACAAGCTTCTTATATATTCTTCTTATTATTCTTGGTCTGATATAAATATCAACTCAATAATTGTCACTGTCTTCATCTCTTTCGCTGTTGTTTTTAGTTTCTTCATTTTGTTTGATCTAATCATCCTCTTCAGACATGTCGAACGCGTCCTGTCGCACAAGGGGGGGCCGCCTCACCTCGGAATGACTAGTAGTCGGTGCGGAAGGACCCGGCGCAGATGAACCAGGAGCATCGTCGAACGTCGAAGATGGATAGTACAGAACAACATCATCTGGAGCAGCATCGTCGTCGTCGTCCTCCTCCTCTTCGTCCTCAAGCCACCACCTCCACAACCAGTAACACGCCCCTACAGCCGCGGCACCAATAACTAACGTAGAAACTCGTACCATTTTAAATATGCAGAGCACTTTAAAAAAGAATGTTAACTTGAAGAGGTCAAATAAACACTCACATCGTTTCCATGGATTACAAATCTTACATACCTTAGCACAATGAAAATGTAACTAAGGAAACAAAACTAAATGTTATTGTTAACTTCCAAAGTTAGCTTTAATAGTTCAGTCCAGGTTTAAGCTATTATAGGAAAAAATATATACTAACTTATATTTATTGCAACATTCTGAGTGTGGTTTTGTGCTTTAGTGCTATTTTGAAAAATGCCGTTTTGAGAGAGGTTAATAAACAATTTTACCAAAAGTGGGCTGCTTTAACCCTTTTACCGCCATACAATTATTGCCGGTCGAGCGCTCGACCGCCATAGTAGGTGAGGGTCAATGTGTCACTCAGCCGCCAGACGCTAGGATCATAGCGTGTCGCCCGGCCGCCAGAGCATTTTGCCGCTTTTTACAACCGTTCACAAAAACGATTGTGGTTACATCAATTTGAAAGATAGAAGAATTCTGTTTTCACCATTTTATTCAATAAGAAATTATCTTTAATGTGATATGACTTACTAGTCTATTACTAACATATAACGTTTTCGTAGGAGCAAAAATAAAATGCAAAATAAAGTTTAGAAAATTTTTTTAATTTTAAAGTTAATAAGAAAAATAAAAATGTCATTTTAAAATTCTTTGTATATATAATTTGGTTTGAAATTTAATAGAGAACAATTAAGTAAGTTTTCATTTAAAAAAATTAAGAATTGTTTTTTTTTTATAAATATATGACTAAAATAGTACAACTCATTTTAATCAGAATTAGGAATAGAAAAGCCTATAGGCGTACATACATAACATACTAGACGAACTAGAATCATCCATACTATCATAAACATTATCATCAATTACAATGTTTGTCCCTGATTGAATAACATTGTTTATCAGTGTTCCTTCACTTACTGGTGAACGTCGCTTATCACACATTTTGGCACTGTACTAGTATAAATATAAAACAAAAATACACTTACATAATAATAAAATTCATATAAACACGATTGAATAAACTATACATACTTGTATCATAACCTAAAAACACCAATCTCAGGAACACAACAGACAGAAACTGATTTCTTCACTATTCAATCAGCTGGGCACTGACAAAAATAATTGACGTTTTTCACATATTTTGTGTTTACTATGCAAAAGTATTGTATTCAACTAAAGTAGATTATATTCTTGTTGTAAATATTGTTCTGAATATAGTGATATATATTTATGCTGAAAAAATTAAATAATTCATTGTATAAACAACAAAAATGCAGAGGGCCTATATATAGGCTCTTGGCGGTCGAGCGTCACTACTCCCAGGGCCTATATATAGGCTCTTGGCGGTCGAGCGTCACTACTCCCAGGGCCTATATATAGGCCCTTGGCGGTCGACTGCCCAACTTATTAGAGCCTATATATAGGCCCTTGGCGGTAAAATGGTTAATGCTGTCACATAATTAAATCTTAGTATAATCTACCTCTGATAGTTCATCACGAAAAATTTATCTCAATTCTTATCGTGTCTGAAAAATATATTATCAATTCAACAAATATCTGACAAAAAGTATTATTTTGTCTGATAGTCTTTCATATTACGGAAACATAAATACTTGTTACATGATAAACAAGACCCATGTTGCTCTATACGTGAAGGTCAAGAAGAAAGTAGATGAACCCAGACGAGACACAAGAGCCATTGCATTTTCGTAATGAACCTTCATGTACCTGGGCCCACCGGTAAATGAACTTGGGAGATAGATCTTTTCAGCTTGCAACCCTCCTTCGCCTTGGACAGTTTCGTCACGATTTATGTCTTCCATCACCTGTCTTCCAGTTTTCCTAGCCTTATGAACATTGAGCAATTTGTCCAATGGCCCTACCCGCACGGAATTTTTAGCAGCAGCTTTTAATTGGCATAAGTTAATGTAACGTAGCCGCTCCCCGTCGTACCTCGCAAACATTTCTACTTGCCAAGCCTGTGATAGCCGACCATAGTGAGAAAATCGTGGCTCAGAAAGCACTTTTAAAAGACTTAGATTTAAAAGATCTTGTTGGTGAAAACGTCGATTGGGTGATTTGTACACAGAAATAACATTACAAGACTGGTCATTTTGCAAACTAATTTTGATACCAACAGCTTCAGCTGAAATAAGATTCGGCTTTGTGATGATCTTTTTATAAAAATTGCCACTCCTCCAGAAGCATGGGTGCATTCCTGTCTTCTCTATAGATAAAGTATCCAGGGATTTTAAAAGGCTCATTTATTACAAAGTGCGTCTCAGTGATGCAGGTGACATCGATGTTATGCCGAACCATGAACTCTGAAAAAATATTCTTCTTCCTCTTTAGGCCATCAGCATTCAAGTTTAGGATTGTTAAGTTTTGTATGATGCATGTTCTAGGGTGCATTCTGGAACAGTGAAGTAATAACATTAGATATAATCTTTTTAATGATAGGCATGGCTGACTTAACTAAATCTTAATTGTAATAAAGTTTGCCTTTTGTCTGAATTGTTTGATAGGTATAACAGAAAACTAGATCATGGAATGAAATTCCAGGAACAGGAAGTTGCCCATGGCGAATGACTTCAGAGGGATCACTAACGACCAGTAGGTCAAGCAGAGTGTGGGAATTAGCAGTATGGTGTGTGGCGTCCATAGGAAGAATAGTCATGCAACAAGATTCAAACATTGTAGTCAAATGTCTATATTCATAATTGGGTTTAGTCATGAGAAGGTTGATGTTAAAATTGCCCATTACCAAGATATGAGCGTAGTTTGGCATAAGGTGCAGGAGAGCATTTTCAAATTCAGTTAATAGTCCCGTCCTGGGCGGCCGATAACAAATTCCCAGGAGACGCTTTTCTTTACTAATAGAGGTTATTTCAACAAAAAGATATTCAGGTTTGGCAGAGTAATCAGGTGGTGAGGTAAGTAATACATTAGCTTTAACCCATCCCTAACATAAAGTGCAAATCCACCTCCCGTTTTGTTCACTCTGTCATTTCAAATTAGAACATACCCTGGTATTTCAACTTCGTATGAGTCCAAACTAGGCTTAAGCCAAGTTTCTGAAACACCAAATAAGTCAAAATTTGAATGATCAAAAAGGGAACCTCATTAATATGACACAGCAAGGATTGTGCATTAATATGACAGGACTTAAGAGATTTGTGGTAGGGAGCAAGATAAGAGGCAAGAAGGTCAGCAGTGTTAGCTTGGTGGTTGCTATCGGCGTGGACACTACTAGAGAAGTCTGGGGTGTCCATGTTGGGTGGTAATCATTGTGTGGATGTTGTGTGGGGGAGATAACTGAGTATTAGACTTGTCAATTAGCTGAAAATCAGACCAGCACTACGTGGTTCGGATTCCACGTAAAGCTGTAGGTCCCTTAGATTAGATTAGATTAGATACACCGGGTTGTGGTCCTGTCGCCAAGCCCACTGCGCCTAGACTCTATGGCCCTTTGCGCCCCGAGACTGGCGACAGTGTCACAAGAGACCAGTCCCCCTTATGAAGGTCATGATCTCCCCGAGTGTAGCCCTTCTAATATCCTCTGGTTCCAGAAAAGCGGCACCCAGAGTCCTATACCTAAGAGATGAGAGAGCTCCACAATGACAAAAGATGTGTATGGAGCTCTCCTCATCCTCCTCACAGAGCCTACATGTGGAGTCCTCTGTTAGGCCCATAATCTTCATATGTCTGTTAAGAAGATTGTGTCCGGTCAGCATACCCGTAACCGCCCTCACCCTGGCCCGGTTACAGCTCAGCAGATCTCCGCTGTACCTGCGACCCGGTCCTTGGATAAGAGCACGAGACTGCCTGAGCCCGGACTCGGTCCTCCATCTGCTATCGTGTTTCTCAGAGGTCCACCTGTCAATTCTTCTTTTTACCTTTTGAAGAGGAATACCAAGAGCCGGCTCCGGCCCCAGCAGTGGGCACTTTGCCCCTCTCCTAGCCAGTGCATCGGCTCTCTCATTCCCATCAATACCAGCATGCCCAGGGACCCATATGAGTCTCACCTGCTTACGCTAGCAAAGAGTCTCCAGGATCCCCTGGCACTCCCACACCAGCTTAGAGCTTGTACGTGGTGCCATGATCGCCTTTATCGCCGCCTGGCTGTCCGAGCAGATTGAGACAACTCCTCCGAAGCCACCTAGACGCACTTCTTCTTGTGTGGCTATCATGATAGCCATCACCTCCGCCTGGAAGACGGTTGCATGGGCCCCTAGAGGTACAGACAGAACTTTCCGTGCTCCCCTCCCGTACACCCCCGCTCCCGCACCTTCTTCTATAAGTGAGCCGTCTGTATACCAGACGCTTCCCTTTACTTGAGCGGGCTTGGTACTCCCCATCCACTCATCTCTGCTTGGAAGGAAGGCCCTAACCCGCCTGTCGATTCTGTACTTAGGTACCATTAAGTCTGTTCCCATCGAAATCAACGGGTCCAGACCAATGTCCCCAGATAGTATACTCCCGTGGAGTCCTGGTTGGCCAGACAGCCAGCCACCAGTCGTCCTTATTCTGAAGGCCGCTTTACAGGCCTCCCCTTTTACAAACAGGTCCATTGGACGGAGCCCAGTGAGGACCTCCATCGCCGCCAATGGGGTTGTTCTAATTGCGCCTGTAATTCCCAGGCACGCCATTCTTTGACATCTGTCTAGTGTTAGCCTTGCACTGTTCTGTGCCATGGCCGGCCACCAGACAACAGCCGCATAACATAATGAGGGCCGAAGTACACTCGTGTATAGCCAGTAAACCATCTTTGGTTTTAGACACCACCTTTCTAGGTATCTCAAGGCAGCCTGGACGATGTCCGACACCGTGCTGGCAAACTTGCCAACGCCCAGTATACACACATCGTCCGCGTATGCCTGAGCATATACCCCCATCTTGTTCAGCGCCCTTAGTAGGTCATCAACCACCAAGGACCACAGGAGAGGGGAAAGGACGCCCCCTTGGGGGCAGCCACTGCCGACTACAACCTGAACTGACGCTTCGTTCAATGTTGCCTTAACCGTTCTGCTGCGTAGGTAGGCTTCAATCCATCTGGCAATGATGCCATTGACGCCCATCCTAACGACAGCATCGATCATAGATTGTAGGGAGACATTATTGAACGCCCCCTCTATGTCCGTGAAGACACCCGTGGCCAGCTCCTTCTGCCGAATCGTCCCCTCAACCCTCGTGACGAGTCTATGAAGAGCCGACTCCGCAGATCTCCCAGCCATGTATGCGTGTTGGTTTCTATGGAGTGGGTTATCTCTCAATACCCCGTCTCTCATATGCCTGTCGACCAGCCTCTCCAGTGTCTTTAAAAGAAAAGACATGAGGCTGATCGGTCTGAAGTCTTTAGGTCTGGAATGTGTACCCCTTCCAGATTTGGGGATATACACTACTTTTGCGGTCCTCCACAGCCTTGGGATGTAACCCAAGGCCAGGGAGGCCCTACAAATTGCGGTCATGTGGGGTAGGAGCGGCTCCAGACCCCTCTGCAAGTGCACAGGTAGGATACCATCCGGCCCAGCGCTCTTGAAGGGGGCGAAGCACTCAACAGCCCACCTAATCCTTTGCTCTGTGACAACCTTCTTTGCCTCACTCCAGTCCCCGTGCGAGGCCCCAGTGCAAGCCCGCCCCACCAAAGTGGGGGGGCCCGCCGCCGGTTCCTCGACGGATCCCGGAAAGTGAGTCTCAAATAAAAGTTGCAAGGTCTCTTCTTGCAAGTTGTAGGTCCCTTAGTTGCCCTGGCTGTTGGGCTATTAATAAATTGCCCTTTCTGAGGAACAGTTGAACTAGTTAGTAACCAGACTACACTCATCCACACTCATAAAAAAACCATTCATATTCGCCTTAAAATACGCACAACGTTGTGTCGGCGTCTCATATGTAAGACTGTAAGATGAAAAATCGTACTCTGCATCACAGTCAGCAACAGGTACAGCCACTACGAAACCATGGGTCCATGAGCCAGCCGCGGACAAGGGCCAGAGGATGACAGGTCGACATACAAACACTCACACATACCCAAATTAACGACAATAGACATTGATTTAAAATTATAACAAAAACGGAACGTGATGGCTCCTACGAACTATCATAAAAAACAAAACTATTTCTGGGGAATACAGCAATCGTTTGTGCATTAAGTGCCATATACGAATAAAAAATTATTATCTATAACTTGATCTGAAATTAAAATAACAATAACGATACTATCATAAACATTAATTAATTATGAGTGCATATAAATTATTATAATTACATTCCTGCAATATAATATATATATAATATGAATATATGCAAAAACCAAATAAACAAAGTTGAAGATGACAAATTAAGACTAATTAATAAAAGTGAGTAAAAACCTACAATGTGTTCCCACATAATACCCCTGATACTGACGTAAATCTCTACGTGTTAGCGCACGCAAATACACCACTTCACTACCAGAAAGGTAATACACACTTCAATGACTGTCAATTAACTTACATTATTAAATTATCATCAGTTAACTGAAATATTTAGAATTTTAACGAAAATGATCTCCCTGGTTCAGTGAATGCTACAAGTATTTTATATGCAGATGATACTACCTTCTTTAATATTGGCGACAGTTTAGACTCTCTAAAAATCTTATCTGAAAATACAATGAAAGAAGTTTCATTTTGGTTTAAATCAAATGAAGGCTGCAGGGGAAAAACCAACATAGTCAACATTTTCAAGAAATGACATTTCAATGCGACATGATAGCGGCAGGTCTATATTTTACAGTGCAGGAGTATCCACGGAAGAAACTAACAGGGTCACCTATTATTAAGGCTTTTATTTTCGTCATGCAGTGGAATAACCAACTCAGTCAATGTGTTGTGGGGGAAAACCCAACTGAGTCAGCTCTGGCGCATGCGCCGTCTAGCACTTCGCAGCAGCTGTTTTAGTTGACTGGCGTACTGTCTTGGTGTTGGTGCTTTTTAGCTTGCAGTGTTTTTATATTTCTTGAGATTTCTGTGATCGTTTTCTACAATGTCAACAGCTATTGATGCTGTATTTCAAAATAATCATAACGGTAGTGACAGTGACGAAAATGTGACAGTTCAAGATAGTGCAAAAATAAGTAAGAAACGTAAAGTAAAAGGAAGAATGTGTGATGCAGCAAAGAAAATGAGAGAATGTACGTTTGAAACTGGACAGGACTGTTTGTGCAAAAGGTATGAGTGCTTTAAAAATATTAATTCTGCAGAGAGAGCCTACCTTATTAAACAATTTAATGATATTGGACGTGAGGGCGGTACAAACGCTCAAAATGCTTTCTTGTCTGGCTTAATCTCTTTGCAACCAGTAGCTCAACGCAGACCAAGAAAAAATGAGATAGATGCTAGATTTAATGATAGTTCTTACACTTATAAAGTAAGAGTAGTTAGGGACGGATTAGCTGTAGAAGTCCCAGTTTGTTTCAAAGGATTTCAGGCATTGTTCGGAATAAAACCTTTTAGGTTACACACAATTAAAACGTCCTTGAGAACCACTGGTAAGCCGCCTATAGATGGACGCGGTAAACATTCTAATAGGCCTCATAAGTTATCTGAGAATACTCGTTGTGCAGTAATGTCTTTCTTTGGCTCACTGAAAGGTCGAAAAGCCCATTATAGTTTAAAAGATTCTGAAAAAGTGTATTTGCCAGCTGAGTCAAACATAAAAGAGTTGTTGGGTATTTTTTTGAACAAACATCCTGGACTACAAATTTCATACGAAACATTCCGACATATTTTTGTGTCTGAATTTAATATTGGGTTCGGGTATCCCAGAACCGATACCTGTTGTTTTTGTGATGAACAACAAGCAAAAATAACAGACATAAAGAGGCGAATCTCTAACACTGTTCAAGATTTAGAAAAGTCAAAACTCTTGAACGATCTTAAACAGATTGAAATAGCAAATACTGAACATCTGAAAAAAGCCCAGTGGTTTTATACTCTTAAGAAAAGTGCTAAAACAGAGGCAAAGCAAAATAGGACAGTTGAGGCTATAGCTATAGATTTTGGTAGGAACTTACCAACGCCTAACACGAGCTCCAGTGAAGTGTACTTTAGGAGGCAACTTACTTTCTACATATTTAATGTCCATATATTGTCCACGGGTGAATCAATAATGTATACATACGACCAGACAGTAGGTAAAAAGGGATGTAATGATGTGGCATCCATGTTGCTTCATTTCTTTAAAAATTATTTAAATAAATCTGTAACACATCTCAACATCTTTGCGGACTCGTGTGGAGGGCAAAACAAAAATCACACTATTATTAAATTTCTCCACTATGTAACTTCAGAACTTAAGATGTTTGAAAAGGTGGTTGTGACTTATCCCGTGCGTGGCCATTCTTACATGGAGACTGATAAGAATATGGCATTGATACCAAAATCTTCTAAAGCCGAAACTCCTGCTGGTTGGAGAGAAGTGATCGAAGGAGCAAGAGCAAAACCATCGCCGTTTGTGGTAGTTGCATGTGATCAAGGAATTTTCAAAAATTGGGGTGACTTTCTTCAGTCAAAGGGATATAAAAAAAAGTTTTCTTTTGAAATCAGACCAATCAAACAGCTTAGGTTTGTTCAAGTAAAACAGCGATCTGTAGAACACAGAATGTCGTATAATGGAGCATTCTTCACTGCAGAAGTGAAGTTAACTACTCAGGAAATTGAAAAGGAGAGGAAGAGGAGACTAAAAAAAGACCTGGAACCTATACAACAGCTTGAAGAGCCACTGCAGTTATATGATGCACCCATTCCCTTGTCAAAAGAAAAACTTAAAGACCTCAGGGTGCTTATGAGATTCTGTGAAAACGAAGGTTCCGAGGAGTTTTACACTAACCTGTTGACTACCCAAGACAGTTTGCCAGCAGTTCTTGATCATGACTTATTTCAAGACGACATTGATTATTAAAGGTAGGCATAATAAACCTTAATATATTTTTAATAACTACATTAAGTAAAGTTTTCAACTTGATAAAATAATTTAAAAACTGATAGTAGTGCGAAAAAGAGACACTAAGCATAATAAAGTCAAAATGTTTACATGTCATGCAGTAAGTATTATAATTTGTTACTGCCCTTATGAACGCCCTATTCTTTACAAATTCAGATCTAATTAATTACTGTATTGTCATTTAAAACCTGTAACCACAAGTGAAGGAAATAAATTCCAGAAATGTAATCTTTATTTGTTTTTTTCAGGCAGACATATTTTGACAATATTCAACACTAGAAACGTTTGTGAGACCCTAGCCATTTCAAAGTGAAACCAAAAATATTATTACTTTTTAGTTTATGTAAACAATAATTTGTTAAATACCATGTTTTGATAAAGAATTGACAAGTATAAAAGTATCTTAAATGGTCGGGTTTTATTTTCATTTTCCCCTTTCGTCAAGGAACATGGGAAAACCCAACTGAGTCATGACACTGGAAGCGAAAAAAATACCTCGTGCTAATTTTTAGATACTTAAAATGACAAAATTTTAATAGCTTATTAGGCATTAAAAGACCAATGGAACTGTGCAATAATAGTTTCAATAAAACAAACAGTTTCTTAGTAAGAGCGTTTTAAGTTTTAATTTTCTTCTCCTGAAAAATGTAAAATTTTGACTCTGTTGGGTATTCCCCTGCGGCCTTCAAATGGTTTCCTCATGAATGAGCCAAAAACACAAAACATAATATTTAGCTTAAGATTGGATTACAACACTAAATTTGATAATGACTCAGTAGTTTCTATAAAGTTCTTAGTGGTATATTTTGATCATCATTTAACTTGGGGACCACACATTGATTACATTTCAACCAAATTATCTAGAGTCATATACCTTTTACGACGGTTATCCCTTTGTATTCATGAAAATTATGTACGTACCACTTATTTTGCATATTTTCAGTCACTACTGAGATATGGCCTGATATGGGGAAATTGCAGTAAAATATAAAGTATTGTAATGTTACAAAAAAAGCTGTCAGAGTAATCTCAAAAGCTGGTATCCGAGATCATTGTAAACCTCTGTTTGTTAACAAGGAAATTCAAACTGTAATTAATCTTTATATTTATGATTTCACTTTATAAATAATAAAAAACCCACATTTATTAAAATTTACTAGCAATGTTCACAGTTATAATAACCGTAATAAAGACAAAACAATTAATTTTCATAGGCTTAGTAAATCAATGAACAGCCACATAGTTATTTCATTAAAG
Source organism: Stictocephala bisonia (assembly GCA_035578905.1). Classification (NCBI taxonomy): domain Eukaryota; kingdom Metazoa; phylum Arthropoda; class Insecta; order Hemiptera; family Membracidae; genus Stictocephala; species Stictocephala bisonia. The sequence continues at coordinate 137,192 of JAQJVL010001749.1, read as the reverse complement.
ATTTACAATAAGCTTGAACATATTCACAGATATTCAGAGAAACTATTCAAACTAAAATTTTATAGTTGGCTCCTCGTATCTCCATTCTATTCACTACAGGAATTGTTTGATTCAAACGTAGAATTTTAAATTGTTGCATTTAGTTGTTTTGTGTTAAGTTTTATTTTATTATGTTTAAATTATTATTATATATATATTTTTAAGTGTGAATTTGACTAAAATTGTTAAGTTGGTATTTTCTTAGTTGTTAAAATATTGTTTTTAATTTGGTGTTTAAGTTTGTTATGTTTTGTTGGCTTATTGATAGTTACATTTTTTGTTAACTATTTATTATGATAGTCTATGATTGTCTGGTTAGAAAATCCATTGAAATCTAACCAATGGAGTCAGCACTGGTGGCGCAGTGCTGTAACTCAGCTACTTGGGGACAAAGTGTTTGGGAGATTGTAGGCGATAGGTTCCATGTTCGGTTATCTTAATACCGACACGGCGTTTGCTCAATGGTTGTCATCAACGTAGACACTACTAGAGAAGTCTGGAGTGTCTGTGTTGAATGGTAGTCAAGGTTTGGATGTTGTGTAGGGAAGAGAACTGAGTGACCAACACTACGTGGTTCGGATTCCATGTAAAGCTGTAGGTCCCATAGTTGCCCTGGCTATTGGGCTATTAATAAAAAAATAGTCCTTTCTGAGGTAAGCCGAACTCAGATAGTAACAATGACTACACTCGTTCATCTACACTCATTCACTCCTCATATTCGCCCATATCTCTACGATCGGCGTCTTAGAGATGAATAATGAATATATTAAATTCTTACATCAAATAGGCCTACACCATCCTGTTTTGTGGGTTTCAGGTTTTAGTTAAATGATCAACTGAACTAGTTCCATGGGCACAAACCTCCAGACTTATTTTAATCTGTTCCTTTTCTTCCTTTTTTATTTTTAATGTTTTACTGATTGTTATATTTATTTTATGTGTTAGTTTTAGATAAGTACACCCAAACTCTTGTACTTTTGATTTGACCTTCTGGCAGCAATCTGACATCAATACTTGTTAAAGTTTTATGGCAATAAACATGATTTGATTTGATTGAAAAGACGCATTCCACATTGTATCAAAATGATTACCAGGAAATGATAGTTCCCACTTAGCCTCAAAAGCAATGTAGTGACATCCTCTTGGATACTTCCCTTCAAATTGGAAGAGCTGAGAGTTATAGGACTACTTTAGTAACAAATTTATTGAAATAAGATATTGGGCGTGAGTCTAACTCAATGAATAAACACTGGTATTATCCAAGAAATATTTATTACCATTTGCCTCTTGTGATGATACTAGTACTTCGGCTCACTAAGACTTAATCTTCTCAGTTGTGTAATAATGCAAGAAGTTATTGATATCAGTTTCTATAAACTCAGTATCTTTAAGTATGAGGAGAACAGATTGCTAATAGGCACATACAATTAAAGGTACGGTACACAATAAAAGGAAAATTGTCATCTCCAAACTCTAGTGAATTATCTATTTTTTCCTTCTTTTAAAATACCTGTTTACTTTCTATTCTTATTTATGTATATTTTAGTTAGTATAGACATAAATTTAAAATATTTTTCCCTTATAATATATAATAATCTATTATAAGGGAAGAACAATTACATTTTGGTTCTTTTTGAATACAATACTTGCAACTCAGCCTATGCACAGGCAGTATGCCATGAAAAGGAATTACTGAATGATTTTTGTCTTAGACAATTTGTTTGGCGATTAATTGTATTATTATTCAATGTATTTTTGTATTATTATGTTGAACATTATCTTTTAACTGACTGATGTATACATTTGAATTTTTAGGGAATAAATTTATATTTACTTCATTTAGTGAAGTTGTAACAAATATAAACCTATAATGATCTCAGGTAACAAATTTTAAAGAGGATAGAAGTTAATGGAAGGGTCAGGGATCTAAAAACACAGAGTTCCTAAATTTACCATTATTGAAATTTGTTACCTTCAGGCTATGCCAAAACTACTTATTGTGTTGCATATTTAAAAAATGAATTTATCTTTATGCCGATCTCGAAAACCTAATTGTTTAGGCTCAAACCAAAGAAAAATTGGAGGTTCAATGCTGTGTTAAACTCTCAAAACTACTTCTTAAAAATAATCTATTTTTGAACTCACAAAAAAACAACCATACTTGTCTTGCAATAAATCAAAATAGGAACAAATACATCTAGATTGATACGGAAGAAATAAACTAAAATTTCTAGCCTTACTTAAAAATTTGAACTGGAACAATTATATTGATTGGATAGTTTGAAAAATAAATTCTGGACTATTTGTATTGAAAAGAATGTCTTTCCTATATGATGTTGGCACTGGTGGAGCCAAGATTACCTGGGGACAAAGTGTTGTGGCGATAGGTACTATACTCGGTTCTCTTAATATCGACATGGCATCTAATCTATGGTTGCTATCGGCTTGGTCACTACTAGAGAAGTCTGCGTGTCCATGTTGAGTGGTAGTCATTGTCCAGATGCTGTGTAGTGGAGAGAACTGACTATCAGGTTTGTCAATTAGCTCAAAATCAGACCAAGACTACGTGGTTTAGATTCCACTCAAAGCTGTAGGTCCCTTAGTTGCCCTGGCTATAGAGCTGTTAATAAATGGCCCTTTCTGAGGAACAGTCGAACTCAGTTAGTAACCAGACTACACTGGTCATCCACACTCATATAATCATTCATATTTGCTTTAAAATATGCAAAAAGTTTTGTTGGTATCTTCTATGTAAGATGAGTCAGTTTTAAAATTAATTTTTATCGCACACATACAATGACTTATAGTCTACTACTAATAGAGAAGTACCTCCCAAAACATGAACAAACTTCTGATTAAAAAAAAAAAGACAATAAGAATAGTATTAAGGGTAAATAACATTAAATCTGTACAATGCCAGTTATCATGTCTGCAAATTATTTACAGTTCAAGGTATACTCTTTTTGGGCTAATGTAAACAATGTGATCCACAGGGCTCAATTATCGGTCCTCCTATCTTTTTGGTATACGTTAACTGCTTTCCTTCATAATTCTCAACTCAGATACGTAGTTTTACGCTATATGTGGATGACACAACATGTCTCATAAAACAAGTCTCTCAATCTTTTGATAAATGAGATTAGATATACAATTGAAAAAAATGAGTAATGGTTTATAAAAAATGGTTTGCTATTAAATCAAGAAAAAACTAACATAATGCAGTTTAAAATAAGAGAGGTATCCTCAGAAATTGAAATCAGTACCACAAATTAAGTAACATTTTTATGAATTTAATTAGATGCTCGATTAGTGGTCTAATCATATTGATTTTTTAAATAAAAAAAAAAAACTCAATATGCTTTGAGTGTAATACTAAAAGTAACATCTTTTGATGTATGTTTAGTTGCGTACTATGCTTATGTTTATTTCTTGCTAAGCTATGGTATAATTCTTTGCTAAGCTGCTGATGTAAACAGAATTTTCAAAACTCAAAAGTCTATAATCAGAACACTAGGCCACCTGCAGACCTCTTTTCCAAAATTTAAAAATTCTTACATATAAAATCCTTGTATATTTATTTTTTAAATATCAAAGTTGGTTTATAACAAGCCAATGTTATTTCCAAATTGAATGTCAAAACAAAAGTACAATTCAAGAAATAGAAGCATATTCCAATACCCCACTCACAAGCTAAAAGTTAGAAAAATCCCCCTATACATGGGTCTTAAAATATAAAACAATCTTCCTGATAATTCAAAAACACTAACCCCTTGTAAATTTATATGACAACTGAAGAACCGTTTGCTCCATAAAGCATATTACTCTATTCAAGAGTTTCTTGATAACAAAAACCTACCTTACACACGTGTGTGTGTGTGTGTGTAAGGTGGGGGAGGTTTAAATCCTATCCAGCATCTATAAGGCTAACAGGTTCATTAATTTACTAGACTACTTTACTGAGGTTCAATGAAAAAAACATAGATTTTAAAGCAACCTTAGATAGTTTGATGTTAAACCTCAAACTATCTAAGCGTCTAAGAACTTTTGTGTGGATAAATTTACCTTATATGCGATATCGTCAATTGTTATTCTTCAATTGAACACGCTCAATGTTGTCATCTGTGGTTGCAATCGAAGGCCGTCCACTACGAGAGTATCACGCATCTTCAATGCTTATGCGACTTTCACAAAAACATTTGTGCCATTAGTAAAATTGGCTTTTCTTCATCGCCTTAATTCTGTATGCTTGAATTGACATTTTAAGTGTCCCAAAAGATGACTTTTGAAGTAAATCACCAATTTAATGTTTTTTAACGGTTCATTAAATCAATTTTCAAAAAGCGACAATGTAAACACGTCAATATACAAAAAGTGCTCTCCACGGAGGAACACTGGCAGTTGGGCGATACTCGTGCTAGCTATATCCCTTCTCCAGGAGTAGTACTAGTTGATAGACAACAAAATTTCTACCGGCAAACATGCTATGTGTCTTTGGACATCTATTCTGGGAACTTTTTGACTGTACCTCGTATATCTGTATGTTATAGTTTAGGTTGGATGTGTATTTCATAGCAGTAATCTTTGAGTAGCTTGAGTCTAGAATCTTCTTGGATTTAAAGAACTGTATATCGTAGCCATGATGACAATAACTTCCTTGAATAGTAATTTTTTTAACATTTAAAAACAAATCAGTATTTGATAAAGCAAAAACATATAGTATACTGTAAAATCTAGAATATAACAGAAAGAGGGGCAGTAAACTAACACAGAAACTATTAAAAATAAAAATAATTAATTAAATATTACTATCAAAAGATGATATTAGCACTACAAATATTAGAAAGGGTTAAATCATAATTATTTTACAAACCATTCAAAACAATCATTATTTATTTGTATAAAAGCTTTTTTGTATTGGGTTATAACGAATTATTTCAAAATTAATTATATAAATAAAGGAAAAAATCTGTACAATTATAAAACTAACAAAAGCTAGACCTGTAAACAAAAAATAAATACTATAAAAGAAGTTATCATATTTCTTGTCCTTTCACATGTATTTTGCCCTCTCTAGGGAAAGAGTGAATATTTATAGATAAAAAATTTATAACAGGAACTGATTAAACAAAATTATTACTTTAAATGAAATGGTACTTATAAGTAAGCATTAAATTTATATACTCAATACAGAGATTGAAAAGCACACTTACTAATTTGGAATATTTTCTTTCTCCTGATTCCCAAACTTGCCACTTTCTATTTTTCAAAACAAAATACCCACCTACCCGTAGCCACACAGAGAATGATACTGTGATCATCAACCTATCTTCACTAATCATACATTTTTTCTTTTTGAAAGAAGAACGGTTAGACTTTACTTGTCTAACCTAACTTTACTTGTCTATCCTAACTTTACTTGTCTAACCTAACTAACCCATACATGACTATATAAAGTCATTACAAGTATTAAAGTATCCCTCTACATTTAAGATACATCAAGCAAATTGGCAATAATTAGGATTAAATACTATCTGAAAATTAAAATGATTGATATTTATATTAATACTATAAATAAAATTAACATTTTTAAAAATTTTTAAGTAAATGTTCAAGTAGTAGTGAAATTAATAACAATTACAGATATTACTTACAAATATTTGAACTATCTTGTTTTGGCCTTCATGTTTCTACCATTAATCAACCACTCACTATGAACTAAAAAAACAATTGAATAAAAACAGTAAAGCTAAATAATAAAATAATACTAAAATAAAAGTATTATAAACAGTAATTCATAAAATTAATTGATACTATATATCGTTACAATGATTAATTATTTTTGGTGTAAATCAATGTATTATTATATTAATACTAATTCCTAGATTAACATTAAATTAATATGCATTAAAATCCCCCACTGATCTCCATGGGTCCAAGGATGATTGACGATTCCTTCTATCAGTCTTGGGATCCATGAATCAGGGCTACCACTACCAAGCATCCTTGGGTGCCACCCTCAGCTAAATTGACATCTAAAAACAACTGTACAATATGGGGGATTTTAATCTATTCACTTCATCACAATGTCTTTAAAAATTGTAAACCACTCCTTAAATTTTAATCATAAAATTAATTCTAAGTCAATCTAAAAAGCTTAAAAATTAATTTTTATAGTATTCATGGAATGTCAAAAACACATAGTAATTGAAAAATGATTTGTTTTGATAGCCTAGAAAAATCACAATAAGGAAAACTGTTATCTGTTATGGTAACCTTACATTTTTACAACTAAAATGAAACACTATTAATTAATGCCTAAAATTATTACATTTAGTATTGATATTGTATAGACTAACTTTGTTACTTATTTATATCTTATAAATGTATGGATAAAACCAGAGATGTGCAAATTAACCATGGATTATGATTTGAATATAAAAATGTAGACTGCCCAAATTTACCCATAGATATTATGATTAAATAATCCTCACTGACAAACAATAGAGATAACAATTCTTAGTGCACGAACAACAGTTGTTATCTCTTGTCGGTTACTGTTGCTGCTTAGTAAAGCGAACCTACTTATATTAATAAGATACAATTCATATACAGGATGACAATTATGTCTGAAATCAGATTTATGTTTATTGTATCATGACAGATAGAAATACTGAATTTTATACATCACTATGGATGAAGTACTCTAGGTTTCTGCATAAGTTAGTGACAATATAATACCTACAGGGGGGAGTGCACATGCACCGACAATGTAACAACACCGTTTCATTGCTTGTCTACAATTTAAATGTTTAATCAATATTAATGCCTTTCGTTATACAATCGATGTTTGTACAGTGTTATCAGTGATCGTAGTGATACAGGACAAACTGAAGTTTCTGTAAGTTTTGTGATAATAATAGTTTCAAGGTCGTATTAATGACTGTACAAGCTTGTAGGTTAGGATCTTGTGACCGAGTTACTACATGTGGCCTCGTTGTTCGCCGCTCTGTCATAAGTCTTATCAGACAGTACTCCGAGTTGCCTTATCAACATCACTGATTAGCTCTGTGCCAGCGCTCCGGACTCACAATCTCAGCTTTCAGGATTTGTATCCAGCACCGAAGGAAACCTTTTGCTAAAGATAATTGTTTGGATCTTTTGTACATATTTTGTATATATTATTGTTTTGTAATTTTTATCTCTTTTAACTTGTCTATTTAAAATGTTCTCAATTGAAGAGATAAAAATGGTAAACCTAAACTTATGTTAAAAAATTACAAATTTAGAGAGAGCTATAAATTAAAGAGCGGAGACTTTGTCTAACGCTGCTTGGGCCAAGGCTGTGGAGCTACAGTGAAGACCGATGGGAAAAGAAACTTATTAGCTTATAATGAAAAACATACCGGCTATCATACTTCAACACACTAAGATCAACACTTTCGCCACAACCCACATCAATTGACAACGCCTGTTAACCCAGCGGACGAGACACAACTACCATCACCACCACTGCACTTCACACCTGATACTGACTCCCTCACATCTTCACACTCACCTGCCTCCAACACTGACCTTCAAGCGGAAAACGACGTGTTGAAGAAAGATATTTCAACAAGAAATGGAAGTGGTGTTAAATCACTCCATAGAATCCGACCGGCGGCTTAGCCAATATACAAGTGTTATCTTTGCTCCAAAAACAACAATATCTCAAAACAAACTCACAACAAATTCATCTACACAGACTGATGATGAGATAAGCATAGATGAAGAGGCTTAACAGAAAATTGTCTTCACTAATCAGCAACTTGAGCAAACTTTATCCGATGTGAGAAAAAAATTGGGAAGATTAGAAAAAGAAGTATATTTAACAAACAATCTCAAAGAACAGTTCAAAATTCTTCAGGAACAAAGTAAAAATACCATACGGCTTTTAGAAACAGAATCTAAAGCGCTGAGCAAGGAAAATTCCAGATTAAAATCTGCTGTGCCTGCATCATCACTGGAAGCACCCAACTTGGAACCGGCATCTTTCCCACCCATATCTATAGCAATCCCAACCTATAATAGATTTCATTGTTTATCTAATACAGAAGAGTCACCCAAAAACGACAACATAAAAAGAAGAATTTCCATGCAGGAAAACCACTTAAACACAAAAGAATACCAAAAAATTATCATAAAAAAAACTAAACTTAATTTTAAAAATCTGACCCTATTAGGTGACGACCATGTCTTAAATCTAGCCAGCAAAATGCTTAACCTAGTGGAGTCAGGAACGACAATCACAGCCACCTGTAAACCTGGTGCAGTCCTCATCCAGATCGCCCCATCCACACTACACTACAACTGCCAGACCATTGTTTTGTAATTTTTGCTGGAACGAACGACTTGGCCAGCGGAAGACAGGACATAGTCTACAGCAAGACTAAAAAGCTGATTCAAGACTGCGTGAAGTTCTCTAAGGTGCTGCTATCACCACTTCCACACCGTCATGACCTGCCTCCTGCTGACCCTGTCCATCGAACTATCAAGCTTATCAATGAATATTTGGCTTAAATTTGCATCCGCTACGAAGGGGTAGAGTTTCTTGACATTGGTCATATCGGCCGGCAACATTTCACTAACTACGGACTTCATATGTGAGACAGTTAAAAGAGTGTTAGCCGAGGAAGTTGTGAACATATTAAGAAAAATGAAACCACAAAACACCAAGAAACGGCAAGGTGTAACTAACATACCAACAAAAACAGTGACATCACCACCAACTCCTACTTCTACAGGAGAGATAAAGACTTTGTCATACGAGTCTTACGTGAATGCAGTCCTCCAGACACCAATACCAAAGACTCCGTCAGAAATTTTCTCTAACGTAAAGCAGTTTTTAGGGACTCCACTACTAGCTCCAAAAACAAATTAAAACTAGCCAACAACAAACTAAAAAATTCAAACAGCAAAAAAGCATCCAAAACCCAATTATTATTTGTGCATCAAAATGCGCAAATAGCAACAAATAAAGGGGACGAGCTAACTTTAATGTGCGAGGAACTCAACAACGACGTACTTGTTGCAACCGAGAACGGTTTCAGCAATAGCACTATTAATCACTTCAAAATTACCAGTTGGCTAGCTCCCACTGCCACCAAAGGAGGTGGTGTAGCAATTTTTTCAAAACCAGAATATTCTCTTACTCCTTAGAGACACACTGAACCCGCCGACAAGCACTTTGAAGTGACTGTGGTAAAAGTTCAAACGTCCATTTTGAATCTTACAGTCATGGATCTGTATAGATCTCCCAGCAAGAATGAAAATTCTTTTCTATCACAATTTGAAGAAATGTTGTCCGACCTATCAAAAAATGGTCACCAATTTGCCATAATGGGTGATTTCAACATCGACGTTCTAGACGTCAATAGCCCAATGACAAAGCTGTTTGGCGACTTGTTAAAGTTGTTTGGCCTTGTTTGGTCGGTGAACTGGGCAACGAGGGTCACTGACCACTCAGCAACTGCCATAGACAACATTGTTACGAACCTGACTAACACAACAGTGGCAGTCATCAATACAGCAATTTCTGATCACCATGGTCAGCTGATCACTATAAGTGGTCATGAACCCACACGGGATCCACTCAACAAAAAAACAGTAAGAGATACAAGGCCCGCAAACATCAAACTCCTGAACTATTTGCTTTCACAAGATGGAGTTTTTTAAATTTTTATGATCCTGTGGAGCAACAATTCAAAAACATTTTTAAATTTCACTTGGATGTGAGCTGTCCCCTCGAGACAAAGCAACAAAAGCCGAGGAATCAATAGGGCTCATGGATTACCAAAGGTATTCTTGTTTCAAGAGAAAAACTATTGTTCTACTCCGAAATCAAAAAGCACACAGCAAATTTTGATTTCAAAATTTTCTTTCAAAATTATAGGCATATCTATAGAAAGGTCATCAAAGCTGCAAAGGCTTACGATGTTACCAAAGCATTGCTCACGTCAAAAAACGTGTCAAAAATCACTTGGGCCATAATTAACAATAAAAATCTTAAGAACGACGAACTGATCAAACTTGACATTGACGGCCAACAAATCAACGACCCCCTTAGGGTCGCTGAGGAATTCAACAGATTCTTCTCCTCGGTCGGAGCTGATCAAGGTTTCAATACGACTAAGAAACAGCCCGCGCCCCCCATCAATGCCGCGTCCCATAGCCTCCATAGCTCTGACTCTGGTCACAGAGGAGGAAATTGCTAGAGTGATAAGAGACCTTTCTCCCAAAAAAACAAACCAGTCAGGTCATGTTTCAACATGGCTCATCAAGCGATGCTTGAAGCATTTGCTAAAACCGCTTGAACACCTGATCGATCTCTCTTTTGGCTCTGGAACGGTTCCCTCCTCTTTCAAAATTGCAAAAGTCATTCTCATTTTTAAAAAGGGCGACCCTTCTTCATCTCAAAATTACCGCCCAATTTCAATCCTGCCAGCCTTCAGCAGTCTTTGAGAAGGTGTTCTTAATTTGAAACTAGAATTACCTAGAAAAACACAAACTACTATCATCAAACCAATTTGGGTTTCAAAGTGGAAAATCCACAATAGACGCAGTCATTCCTCTAATCGAGATGATAGTAGAGAGCCATTGAAAGTCGTGAAACTACGCTCAGTGTTTTCCTTGACTTCTAACTTTGATTCAAAAACTTGAATATTACGGGATACGAGGAGTGCCACTCAAGTGGCTTGAATCATATCTGAGTGGCAGATCACAATTTTTAGGAATTTGCGACGTTATATCGGGGAGAGGGGCCTGAGCAATGGAGTCCCACAAGGCTCCATACTTACCTCTCTGCTCTTTCTGATATACGTCAATGGCGTTGGTTCATCTGTAAGGAACGGACAGCTGGGCCAGTATGCAGATGCTACGACTCTTTGTTTCAAAGTGACGCTAAACCAAGAACTGGAAATTCTGTCATTCATTGAGCTCAACAGTTCAATTCAAAATTGTAATCAGCTCAATCTCAAAACAAATCCAAGTAAATCAACTTTCATTCAATTCATTTTGCGACAGCCTATCTCAGATAGTAATCTAACAGTCATGTTGGACGATACTGAGATAGAAGAGGTCTATTCAACCAAATTCCTTGGGATACATCTTGATCGAGGGTTGACCTGGGAATCTCACGTAGACAGTGTCTGCTCCAAATTAGCCTCAGGAATTTGTTTTGAGACAATTGTCTGAGTATTGCCTGATTCAGGTACTGATGACGGCGTACTATGGAGTCACTATCCACACCTTTCCTACAGATTGGCTTTGTGGGGGAATGCTCTAAAACACACTTTTCCAGAATGTTCATTCTGCAAAAAAAGCAGTTCGAATCATCGCAAAAATACAAAGGAGAGTCGTGCAAACCAGCATTAAAAAATTATTGACACTACCTTGCCTCTATATTTTGGAAACTTGTCTTTTTTTCAAATCAAAGTGCGGTCTCATGAGAGGAAGTGACATTCACTCTTATGAAACTAGAGGCAAGGAGAACTACCGAACTGTGAGACACAGAACGGTAGCTCACGAACATCTACCTTCACAGGTGGGAGTTGAACTTGTCAATAGGTTGCCAAATTCGATCAAAAGTGCCACAGTGCTCAAGGCATTTAAATCTCGTCTGAAAAAAGTGTTGACCGCCGAAGCATTTTACAGTACAGATGAGTTCATAGCACATGACTGGGAAAACATGGAACACATTAACTGGCAATAACTTGGGCGAGAGTGGAATAATTCGAATGAATGAAAGGGAGTGAATGTAAACAATGTATGTCTGATTGGTTTTTCAATGTTAACATGTATGAAAAATTTTAGCTTTTAAATAAATTTTTTCCCCTGACGATTGCATAACGTGTATCATGTTTAACGTAATAAACGATTTAATATTATTTATTACAGATAAAGTGCTTTACAAATTTCTGGAACAATTTACAATATTTACTTAAGACTAAATCAACTTTTTGAAATTTGGTTTGCGGATTATTTTCAGTAAACCGAGATCTTTAAGATTATTTAAACCTTTCAGAATACAAAAATTTCAGATCCCTGGTCTACCCCTTAAAGTTGTATTTGGTCACTAATTCTGCAGAAAAGTAAATTAACCCTCTCCCGTCGGTACGCCTTGTCATGTAGCCTGACACGACTAGTGAAGCTCCTCCGATTTCCTTCAATGTATTTGTGAACGCCCGTGCCACCTATTAGCGGTTACAGAAACTTATTTCGGTTGGATATATCGTCAGTATTATCATCCGTTTAGTGCTACTACCTACGGGCATTATTTAAAACGTGTTTTAGCTGTGATATCGACAGTATTATTGCATTATTACTGATTTTTTAAAGAGCATTTGTTTTGAGCTGCTACCTTACGGCATAATTAAAACTATCTGTAGTTCAACATCAACAGACCATGTGTCAAGTATTGTCGGCAGGAATATTATGTTACTGAAATTGTTTTATCACAAAACAAAGTGTTTGTTCTGTATAAATTAAACAAAGTCAAGAAAGTGTTTTAAGCAGCAGAGCGGCTGGAATTAATACTGCCTAGTAGCGTCAAGGTCACACCGCTGCAGTTGAACTGGGAGAGGGTTAACTGTTATAATTTGATGGCCAACAAATCAACGACCCCCTCAGGATCGCTGAGGAATTCAGCAGATTCTTCTCCTCGGTCGGAGCTGATCAAGATCTCAATATGACTAAGAAACAGCCCGCGTCCCCATCAATGCCACGTCCCATAGCCTCCATAGCTCTGACTCTGGTCACAGAGGAGGAAATTGCTAGTGATAAGAGACTTTTCTCCCAAAAAAACAAATGATTCAGGTCATGTTTCAACGTGGCTCATCAAGTGATGCTCAAAGCATTTTCTAAAACCGCTTGAACACCTGATTGATCTATCTTTTGGCTCTGGAACGGTTCTTTCCTCTCTCAAAATTGCAAAAGTCATTCCCATTTTCAAAAAGGGCAACCTTTCTTCATCTCAAAATTACCGCCCAATTTCAATCCTGCCAGCCTTCAGCAGTCTTTGAGAAGGTGTTCTTAATACGAATCGCGAATTACCTACACCTATGTTGTAGTTTTATGTGGCACGGTCTAACACTGAGAAAACTGGTTCCAGTCGTAACTGTCATACAGTACGGATGTAGAGAGAATGAAATGCAAAACCCATCATGTATCAAATATGTCTCTATAACATTTAAGGCAAGTTTCTAAAAGCTAGGTTTCAGTAAGGAAATCTTTTATATATTTGTTATAAAAAGTCTAAAAACTTACCAAACAAACATACAGCCTACAATCAGAAATCAAAGACTGCTACTTTGAACATTAATATTCCAATGATACATTAACAACCAGTGGTAAAATAGATTCATACCATCCTTGTTTTAATAAATACTGAACTTGAGCAATCTATTAATTAGATTATTTATATATTCAACTTGAAAATTAATTGTATGAGAACAACTATCTCTTAGAAATGTTACTTACTTCTGATATGATTTTTTTTTTTATTTTGCACTTGCTAATTATCATTCTTTTCCCAAACACAAACCATATTGTTATTAGTCACAGCAACAATGTGGTTTCTATCACTTGACAGTGCGACTTTATCCACCACTATATCGTAGGTGTCAACTGCCAGCTTGCGTTTTTTATCCGTGTACTGGTCGATCAGGTGTGGCCATGGGAGGACACATAAAGGCAAGACCTTGAGAGGGATTTGTGGGTCTGGAGCACTCAGAGACTGCAAGTCGTACAGCCACAGACTGCCCTTGTCGTCCCCACAGCATAGCAAACCAGCCTCTATAACAGTTCTTTTCATTTACTTTCATATTAACAAGACATGCAATAATGTATTGTTTTCTCATTATTTAATTAATTATTATTGCTTATGGTTTTTTAATCCATCTTAACCAACACGAACACAAATATTATTTTAACCTAATAATTTACTGATCATCAGCAAAAAGTAATTAAAAGACTATTAGATGTTTCAAAACCTTTTGGAAATTTTAACAATATATTGGCTTTTATAAAAATGAATGATTATGTTACACTTGCAAATACCTAATTTGACAATTAGTAGAAAAAGGTTTTCATACAACACTGCACATGGGATATCCCTTCGCAAAACCACTACAATTTGTGTTTTTTTACAATAAAATAAAAATAAAAAAGCTATTACTGCAGATACTGTAGCAAGTCAACAATTTTTTCAAAAACTGTATCACAAAGAAGGATAACATTTCTTAAGTGGTCAGGCTCTATATTTCAGGGATCACCATGAGATCTGTCGAAGGTTACAGTCGAATAATCATGGTTATTTTCAAAAAAAATGTTGTGGACAAATGAGTCCTCACTATTTAGATGTATGGTAATTTATAGATAGCTTGTACATACCTGCTTGAACACCCATAAACATGAAATAGTTGTCAGTTTCACTCCAGCGTAAAACATGTGTAGGTTTTACATCACCAGTTTGTGAAGCTAATGTTTCTGTAAGGTTCCACAAGTAGATGGCACCATGCAAAGCACACTTGGTCGCAATAACTCCGTCCGCTATGGCTTCTACAGAATCCACCAGGTCTTGATTGTCCACTCCCTCACGAACGGGCAATGTAAACTTGTAAGGTTTGATATCCCTAAAATAAATTCATATGTCCTCAAAATCATCTCATATATTACATTAACTGTCACTAAATTAAGAAGAAAGTATGATACTTTACTTTTTCAAAATAATTTTTAAATGGTTCTTTTAAATTATTAAAATTTAAGAATATTTCCAAAAGTATTCTATTGCAGCAAAAAGTAAACACAAGAAGTAAATTATACATATTAAGGTTATTTGTATAGTTTCATTTAAATATATTTCAACAAGTAAAATGAATACACGAAAGCATTATTTCTTTTAGTAAAAAACCATGACTTATCTATTTGATTAAAGTAATATATATTTACTGTTTATTATTTTCAATTGCATACTTGATAACATCACTTGGATTGTCAATATGATTCGGGAAACTCCAGCCGTGAAGGCCGTCATCACAGCCGGCAAGCAACATGTGGTTGCTGGAGCAAAATGACAGACTGAAGATCTCGCTATTGGCTGAGAAACTTTGCAACATATTAAAATCAACTTCCAAGTCTGGAGGAGATGGGTTCCCGATATTGCATATATGAATCTCACCGTGACTACCACCACCTTGAATGAAACATAAATGTTATTATTCCCTATAAATGTTAAGGGAAGAAATAAGATATATTATGCTAACTTTATTCTTTACTACGCTAAGAACCATACATATTATTATTGCTCATTAGTAAGACGCCGATCGTAGAGATGTGGGTGAATGAGTATGATGAGCGAGTGTAGTTAATGTTTCTAAGGTAGACTACTCCTAAGAAAGAACTATTTATTAACAGCTCAATAGCCAAGGCAACTAAGGGACTTCCAGCTTTACATGGAATCCAAGTCGCATAATATTGGTCTGATATGGGCACTAACTGATAAGCCCGATACTCAGTTCTCTTTCCTATACAACATGACTACCACCCCAGACTACTATAGTAGCGTCCACATGGATGGCAACCAATAAGTGGACTCTGTTGGGTACTAAGAAGACAGATCATAAAACCTATCGCCTACAATCTTTACAATACTTTGTTTCCAAGCTGGTTTGTTACCAAGTAGCTGTGCAGCTGACGGGAGTAATGACCCCGCAGACCCTGAACTCAATACCACACCCAACTCACACAAGTACATGACACTGTCTCAGGAGCCAGAAGTAGGAATGGAGTCGCCAAACCACGGGTACCATTACCCCAGGTCTCTTGAGGGTACAGTTGTTAAAACCGGGATGGTACACCGGGCTGCCAGATAGTACAGGGGCCCAACCTGACCTCACCAGCATGTGGTGGCTGTCCTATCAGCTGGCGAAAATCCCGATCCTGTTTACATTGTCAGTTGGTGACTGGATGGGACTGTGTAGACGGGCTAGAGGGGTACTTCCAAGGCCACAGGGGCCTCTGGGGCGAGGATATGCTCGGGGGGAGGAGGAAAAAGGAAGATGGATGGCCCTTGGGACTTCGACACGGACACACACACACCTACAAAACATAAAAAACCTTTACAGAACAAATGAGTGCAACCAAAGAAGGAAAAGTTTCAAACGTGCCAGAGGTGATTGAGCAGTCCAGCTCAGTGGTGGAGGAAGACAAGGGCGGTGAGTCTTTGGACCCTGTCCAGTCTGGCAGCATTAGGACCACGCAGGAGGTCTCTGAGGCCTTCGCGTGTGAGTCTCAGGCTCATATGGACAAGGATGAAGAGTCTCTCATTCTCTCCACACCCTCCCTCTCTAGAGGTGCAAGCCCTGCAGAAATGCGTGGACTCGCTGAATCTGGGGGAGAAGGAGGAGGGGGCATCAGTGGCCCAGGATCCGGGGAAACCTGGACCTGGAACACTGGCAGATCCTACGGGCAAGAGGAAAAGGCCCAGTGGAGTGGAGAAAAAGAGAAGGAGGAGGGCGAAAGCCGGAGATCTGGTGCCGGAGGCGATGGGGAACCAGATGGGCTCTTGGGGCGACCTACAGTGCACGTCAGGGAATCCTGCTGAGGCCTGGAAAACCTGCACTATGCATGGTAGGGACGATACGTCGGACCAACCAGGCTTAAACGCCTCCCCTACGGGAGAGGGGACCCAGGGTCAACCTAGGAAAAAACCTAGGCCCCAGGGAACCACTCCTAAATCAGCAAAAGAAGAGAAGTGCTCGAAGGCTTCCAATGCCAGAGTGACAGAGGTTGGTCTGAGGGTGGCTATTGTAAGAGGGTTTCCTTCAGTTTAAAATTGATCAGGAGGCACAGCTCCGGGACATACAGGTTGCCGTGGGCTCTTTGGTGGGGACTGGCTGCCGAGAATCCGAGACACGTACCTGTCGAAGGGTGCTGTTGTGGTGGTCTGTGAAGACCAGTCCACTGAGGTCTGGGTGAAGACCATCACTCCTGAGATCAAGCCATGGGAGGGATCCGTACTGAAGGTAGTAGGTATGGATGCACTTCCTAGCTTCAAGAAGATATTTCTCTGGGTCCCGGGCCCCCCGGTGAGTACAGAGACTTATCTGAAAAGACTCTCTCATCTGAACCCAGGCCTCCAGACTAAGTTGTGGAGGACACTGGACCGCAAGGAGACACCTACGGGTGTCAGACTTGCGGTCACAGTGAACTCTGCCTCACTGAGGGTCATGGAAGCCCAGCAGAAGAAGCTATACTGCGGAGTCGGCATGGCTACAGACATGCCGCGCGCAGAAAACTCCTCTTAATAAGATGACAAGTACTCAGATAGATGTAGGGTTAGGGCTTGACTTTTTAGGATCTAACTCTCTCTGTTTGAGTTTCAGGGAAAGGTACCGTCTCGACGGTAGGGACAAGAAGAGGCTTGGGCTACCCGTAGGAAGAGGGGGACCAAGGATCAAGGTGCTGAATTGGAGGAAATGGTGAGTTTTCTACAAGCCAACCTCAATCATAGTATTGAGGCCTCTACTATACTAGCTAGAACTATAAGAGATAGAGGGGTTAATGTTGCTCTGATTCAGGAACCGAGGATTCGGGATAACTGTATCAAGGATCGTAATATTCCTACATATAGGCTCTATGGGGGATCGGGTGGGCTGAAACCGCGGGCTGCCATTTTGGTTGCAGGCATAAATAGTTGGCTCATACCGGAATTCTGTGGGGGAGATGTGGTTACAGTGGTAATTAAACTGCAGGAGGACAACAGCGTGGGGAGGAAACTGTTGGTTGCATTGTTATACCTCCCGTATGATAGGACGATCCTCCCACCATCAAGAGGACTCCGTTGGTGGATGCAGTTGGTGGATTACTGCCGGAGCGGGAACCTTGGGCTAGTGGTCGGCTGCGACTCCAACTCTCACAATGAGGTTTGGGGAAGTAGTGACACGAACGAGAGGGGCCTTGCTCATACATAATACCTGTGAGGGACCGACCTTTTGGTACTCAATAAGGGTAGTCTCCCAACCTTTTCCAACATTATTAGGAGGGAGGTTATAGACATAACTATGGCCTCAGCCTCAATGTTCCATGACATTAGGGACTGGAAAGTTTCGCAGGAAGCCTCGTTGTCGGACCACAGACACACCTGCTTTGTGCTTGAGGGCCAGACAACACAGAGGGTGTACAGGAATCCCAGACAGACTGGGCCTCCTACTCGTTTGAACTGACTGACAGACTGGATCTAATTCCTAAAGCCTAGATTCGATCAGGACTGGACCTTGAGGATAGAGTGGCATTCCTTACGGAGGCCGTAATCACCTCTTATGAGAACAACTGCCCTTTGATGACACAAAGGGATGCTCAAAGCCGGAGATGGACTCACGAATTAGAGGACCATCGAAGGAGAACCAGAAGGCTTCTCGGCAAGGCCAACAGATCCGGTAGTGATGCTGACTGGCTGGCCTACCGGGAGTCCCAAAGAAATTACAGACGAGAGGTTCGTAGATTCTCCAGGAAATCCTGGAGAGACTTTTGTACCTCTATAGAGACGACCTCAGTGATATCAAGGCTCCACAAAGTGCTGGCTAAGGACTTTGGAGGAGGACTGGGACCCCTCATTAAAGAGGACGGGGAGTGGACCAGATCAGAAGAAGAGACTTTGCAACTTTTATTTGAGACTCACTTTCTGGGATCAGTCGAAGAACCAGAGGCGAATCCCCCCCATTTCGGTGAGGCGGGTGGGGTGAGGCAAAGAAAGTTGTCACAGAGCAAAAGATTAAGTGGGAAGTTGAGTGCTTCGCCCCCTTCAAGAGTGCTGGGCCGGATGGCATCCTGCCTGTGCTCTTGCAAAGGGGCCTGGAGTCGCTCCTACCCCACCTGACCGTAATATGTAGGGCTTCCATAGCCTTGGGTTTCATTCCAAGGCTGTGGAAGACCGCAAAAGTGGTCTATATCCCCAAATCTGAAAGGGCCAAACATTCCAGACCTTAAGATTTCAGACCGATCAGCCTCATGTCTTTTCTATTAAAGACACTGGAGAGGTTGGTTGATAGGCATATCAGGGACGGGGTATTGAGAGATAACACGCATACATGGCTGGGAGATCTGCTAAGTCGGCTCTTCACAGACTCGTCACGAGAGTCGAGGAGACGATTCGGCAGAAGGAGCTAGCCATGGGTGTCTTCACGGACATAGAGGGGCGTTCATCAATGTCTCCCTGCAGTCATGTCGCTAGGATGGGTGCCAAGGGTACCATTACCAGATGGATTGAAGCCTACCTACGCAGCAGAATGGTTAAGGCAACACTGAATGAAGCGACGGTTCAGGTTGTAGTAGGAAGCGGCTGTCTCCAAGGGGGTGTCCCTCTCTGTGGTCCCTGGTGGTTGATGACCTACTAAGGGTGCTGAACGGGATAGGGGTATATGCTCAGGCATACACGGACGATGTGTGTATACTGGGCATTGGTAAGTTTGCCAGCACGGTGTCGGACATCGTTCAGGCTGCCTTGAGATTCCTAGAAAGGTGGTATAGGGACAAGGGGCTCTCTGTTAATCCTAACAAGACAGAACTTGTACTTTTCACTAGGAAGAAGAGGCTGGATGGCCTATACATGCCCACTATGGGAAATAAGGTGCTAAGAGCTACAGGGTCAATTGAGTATCTGGGGGTTATCCTGGACGCTAAACTGAACTGGCTCAAGCACCTTCAGGAGAAAGCCAGGAAGTTCAGAATGGATTTTTGGGCTTGTCGGAGGCCATTAAACCAAAGATGGTTTACTGGCTATACACGAGTGTACTTCCGCCCTCCTTATGTTATGCGGCAGTTGTCTGGTGGCCGGCCATGGCACAGAACAGTGCAAGGCTAACATTAGATAGATGTCAGAGAATGGCGTGCCTGGCAATTACAGGCGCAATCAGAACAACCCCATTGGCGGCGATGGAGGTCCTCACTGGGCTCTGCCCAATGGACCTGTTTGTAAAAGGGAGGCTTGTAAAGCGGCCTTTAGAATAAGGACGATTGGTGGCTGGTTGCCTGGCCAACCAGGACTCCATGGTAAAATACTACCTAGGGTCATCGGTCTGGACCCGTTGCTTGTGATGGGAACAGACTCAATGATATCTAGCTACAGAATTGACAGGACTGAATTGACAGGCATGTCAGGGCCTTCCTTCCAAGCAGAGATAAGTGGATGGGGAGTACCGAGCGTGCACAAGTCAAAGGAAGCGTCTGGTATACAGACGGCTCACTTATAGAAGGAGGCGCGGGCGCTGGGGTGTACGGGAGGGGGGCATGGAAAGTTCTGTTTGTACCTCTGGGTGCCCATGCTACCGTCTTCCAGGCGGAGGTGATGGCTATTATGACAGCCACACAGGAAGAAATGCGTCTAGGTGACTTCGGAGGAGTAGTTTCCATCTGCTCGGACAGTCAGGCAGCGATAAAGGCGATCATCGTACCAGCTCTAAGTTGGTATGGGAGTGCCAGGGGATCCTGGAGACTCTTTGCCAGCGTAAACAGGTGAGACTCAAATGGGTCCCTGGGCATGCTGGCATTGATGGAAATGAGAGAGCTGATGCATTGGCTAGGAGAGGGGCAAAGTGCCCTCTGCTGGGACCGGAGCTGGCACTTGGTACTCCTTTTCAAAAGGTAAAAAGAAGAATTGACAGATGGACCTCTGAGGAATACGATGGCAGATGGAGGATCGAGTACGGCTCAGGCAGTCTCGTGCACTTATCCAAGGACCGGATTGCAGTTACAGCAGAGATCTGCTGAGCTGTAACCGGGCCAAGGTGAGGGTGGTTACGGGAATGCTGATCGGACATAACTAACTACCAAGTAGCTGGTTTACAGGACAGCGCCATTAGTGCCGATTGTTATTAATTAATTTATTGATTTTCTCCAACAGTTATCAATCACATTGCAATTCATATTGTGAGCATTTTTTTCAGCTATTTAAAGAGATGTAATGTACTACTGATTCACTCAGTTTTCACTTATTATCTTTTCCTCACATTTTGTCTCCATGTATCTCACAGAGTAGTCAATATATATATATCTCTTTGTTAGTTTTATTTTAATCAGCAACAAAACCTAATCACACAATTTTCAGAACTATTTATTGCATCTCTACTCTGACAAGTTCAAAGTAAGTAGCATAGTTTTACAAAATGATATTAGAAACTAACCAAGTAGAATATCTTTTGTTATGTTGTAATCTTAAACCAATGTCTTCAGGGGGAACACTCTCAGGTATTAAAGGCCGTCGTGTTACAACTGATATCCTGTCCTAACACTGGTTGGGTTCAACGGGAGAGTATAGGTGTGTATTAGAGCAAAAACATTTTTGATTTATAGTTTATATTAATCATAAACTACTTTTAAATAAAGTTATACATAAGATTTGGACTATACTTTAACGTTAAACAAAAAAAAAGTTCATAATTATTCACACAAAAAAGGATACAAGATGGTCCTTCTTAAAAAAATTAAAACGCAAGTTTCTTCGAGAATAAGACTGTTTTGGGGATTAATTAATTATATAAAATTAAAGTAATGAGGAGATTGTAGGCGATAGTTTCTATGCTCGGTTCTCTTAATAAAGATATGGCATCGGTGCCATCGTAATGGATGCTACTAGAGAGTTTTGGGGTGTCAATGTTGGATGGTAGTCAAGGTTCTAATGTTGTGTAGGGAAGAGAACTGAGTGTCAGGCTTGTCAGTTAGCAAAAAATCAGACCAACACTACATGGTTCGGATTTCACATAAAGCTGTAGGTCCTACAGGTCAACTATCTTTAATAATAAATATCTTTAATCTTTAATAATTAAATAGCTCTTTCTGGGGAACAGTCGACCTTCGTTAGTAACAATGACGACACTCGTCCATCTACATTCATTCGCCCCTCATATCCGCCCCATCTTGACGATCTAATGAATAATGAATTAATGTTGTAGTTGTTATTCGTATGACATGTAAGAATGAGTGAAAACAATAATTTTAACATCATAACTGACATCCATTTACAGTATATAAAATACTAGACACAAAAGAGTGATGTCACTAAATATCATCACAGGCTTGAATTTACAATATAAAACACCTCACATTAGGCAATCGTTTTTAAAATACATTTAGTACATTATTTACTCAGTAAAAAGTTAAAGAAAAGAAAGCGGCATTACTGTTAAAATTCTACACTAAAACAGAGTATTTTTTTGTATTCTACTCATACAAAAAAATATGTGAAATATTTTAGGGCTAAAGGGACTTTTCTTCAGTCACTATAAAAATGGAGCTGAATATACTGTTGTCACATTTGAAGTAGGTAGGTTAAATATTATCAACTCTTGATGACTTCAATGCTGAAATGTCATTCACTTCTGCCTCTATTACACAATAAACACTATTGTTTTTATACAGGGTGTTGAAAAAATATGGAACCATCTTCATTTCTCTTAAATGGGTCCAGATAAATAATTGAGATTTAGTATACCTCTGTAAAATGTTTTTTTTCTATCTTTTGATACAGTTTGTAATTTTTGTCAACCTAGAGGGGAGGCCCCATGGAGGATTTTCTAAAATGTTTAAATAGAAGGTTATGATGAGTTGCTCATCTGTTGAAGCCTATTTTTTTTCTGAATGAGGCGCCACAAGTTTCAAGTAAAAAGAACCACCTTATCAGAAATAGTGAATGGTTAATCTTTCTTAGCAGAGGTCTTGATCAAGTATGGAACCACATTAATTTTTTAAATGGGTCCAGATAAATAATTCAGATTTAGTATAACTCTGTTGACAATTTTTTTCTATCTTTTGATGCAATTTATAACTGTTTTTACCTAGAGGGGAGGGCCCGTGGAGGATTTAGGAAAAAGTTTAAATCAAAGGCTATAATGTGCTGCCCATCATTTTAAAGCATATTTTTTTCTGAGTAAGCCGCCACAAGTTTCAAGTCGAAAGAACCGTCCTATCAGAAGTGGTGACTGGTTAACTTATCTTAGCAGTGATATTTGAGTGGGAATTCGATATGTTGTAAAGACCAGTTCTGTTCTAAGAGTTATTTGTACCAATATGTCAATAATACATTTTAAGATAATTTTCTGTTTCTTTATTCAAATACCTAAGTTTATAACTTGCTTTTACAACTTGTGGAATTCCCACCAAAATATCACTGCTAAAAAAGGTTAACCAGTCGCCATTACTGATAGTGTGGTTCTTTTGACTTGAAGCTTGTGGCGTCTTATTTAGAAAAATAGACTTTAAAATGATGGGCAACTCAATAAGCCTTCCATTTAAACTTTTTAAAAAATCCTCCACGGGCCCTCCCCTCTTGGTTGACAAAAATTACAAACTGCATCAAAAGATAGAAAAAACGTTCTACAGAGGTATACTAAATCTCAATTATTTATCTGGACCCATTTAAGAGAAATGAAGGTGGTTCCATACTTTTTCAACACCCTGTATTTTTGCTTGTATGAGAGAAGAAGGAGCTAGGTTTTATCTTTTGTTAAGGGTTGGCGAGTCTAAATTAGATAATTCACCAATGAACAATTTCCGTTCTTCTGAACTGAGAGCTGTTGCAGTTTGCAAGGGAGTGATTTGATTACTTTGACAGTGAAGCAGCTTCAGACTATGGCTAATACTATGGATTTGGATCTTTCTATTATACTCCTTTATCATTAAAATGCAAGTTTCTTCAAGAGAACTTTCTCTATTTCGTTCTTATGTTATAAAGAGAGTTATAACATTACAAAGTTCAACATCAAAAGTAAAATTTATTGAATATCCAACACTGACAAACCCCGTAAACCAGTGATAATAAAAATTAAATAGAAACATTCAAATAGTTAAACATTTGTTTCTGGATATTAAAATACTTTAGATGATATTTACAATGAACCATGAAAGTTTTAAGGTCTTCGTACTTACATAGCAGCAAGTTCCAGTGGTTAGGGTGAAACAGGAGACTGTTGATATGATTTTTGTATTTAGTAACTTTCACAGCTCTATTAAAGAATGCTAACCCAGATTTAGGGTGAATGATGTGGATAGTGTACCGGATTCCTCCTGATACAAGGAAAGTATGGTCCTCTTTGAATGTCCATGCAAGAGCATACAACATCTCTCTGTTTAGAAAAAAAGCAAAATTATTTTACTAACCGTACTTCAACATTTGAAGTTTGTATACATTAATATCTGAAAGCAAAAAACAGAATATCAAGTTGAAGTAACTTACCTGTCACTTGGAAATAAATTACTTTAAAGGTTGATTTTATTTATAATCTATATATATAAAAGGCAAAGCCCTCACTGATTGACTCACTCATCACTAATTCTCTAACTTCCCATGTAGGTAGAGAGCTGAAATTTTGTACACTGTTTCTTTAGAACTTAAATAGGACAACTAAAGTATTTTCATCTTGATAAAGTACTCCTAAGGGGTATAAAGCACCCTCAAAAGATTGGTCCATAAGGATAACATTGGGTTGATTTTAGTAAATTAATAACAGCTGTTTTAACTTATTTAAGAAAATCTCAAAAATTCCAATAAAATATTTATTGGAAAAAAAATAAATATTTTATTGGAATTTTTGAGATTTTCTTAAATAAGTTAAAATTTTCCAATAAAGAACTCAAAGAAGAAATGAACAGCTGTTTTGTAAATAAATAAACATGTCTATTTTGAATGTTTGACATTATACTATTTAATATTTTACTATGAGTTTAATCTTCAGCTGTTAAACAAAAATAAATGAAATGAACACTCTTGAAATAGGCTAAATAGGTGGCAAAGCAATTAGTGTGAGTGAGATACTGTAACTAAATTTAATATTGTGATTTTATGTTATATAGTTAATCTCCTATTTTTTGTATTGAATAGTTACATGCCGAGGCCGAAGGCCGAGGTGTATCAATTGCAGCGAGCATCGGGGTTGGCATGCGAAGCATGCAGGGGTGTCCCCTAGTAATGTATATATACTTCATATAAATAAAATAACTTGCTTATTTTTTTAGAGGAAAGGACAAAAAATAAATGCTCCTAACAATCAAGATGTTAATTCTATAACAAAGATATAATTTATTTCAATCTGTTTGATTCTGGCAAAAACTATATGAAATCAAATATATATCCAATATGAAGGAGCGTACAGTAAATTATGAACACAGACCATTGTGGTGCTTTGTGGCAGGTTTGAAATGGACAGCACCAAAGGTACTATTAGATATACTAGGCAGGCAGACTGACAAAGTCAAGTAGCGTTGTGGAAATATATAGTCAGATTTAAATAAAAAGGTATTCGCTTTGGATAAATATTAATTTCATTTGAGATAGTCAGTAAGACTGGGGATTTGGAAAAGTTTGTAGGACAAAAATATTAGAAATTTAATCATGCTCTTGGCAATGGAGTAGAGTGATTATATAGGCAATGGTGAATGGTTTATGAAAGCTGAACAGCCTGATACTTGACTGCCAAGACCATTGAAAAAGAATTCATCCTCCTTAGAACGTTGTCCCACCGCATAATTATGCAATACAAATAAGAGTTGTCATAAGGTATACATTATCTTACTGAGATTATCTCACGCTAATCAAATTAACCTTTTAACCTTCAACAACTTTGGCAGCTGTTTAAATTGTCTGGTTGGACTTTTAACTCCTACTGAAGTTAATTAATAAATGGAAACTCTTTAAAAAAAAGAGGTGTACTGTAAGTAGCTTAAGGGATGATATTATTATATTATAATATGATTACTATACAAGGTATAGTGAAAAAGTTCCCGGAATTGGTTGAAATATATTTATTGGACAAAGATAAAAACTTACAAACCTATTTTCCTTCAAAATACTCTTCTCCTACAACAATACAACCCCAAGGATCTGTGCTGGGGCCAATTCTATTTTTAATTTTAATAAATGACCTTAGTTTTAATCTTCCTAGTTTTACTACTATCTATGCTGACGACACATCTCATGTAAATTTACATACTAATATTGACCAACTCTTTTCTCTGTCTCAAAATACCCTAACTGACGCAACTTGTTGGTTTGAAACTAATGGTTTATTTTTAAATAAAAGCAAGACACACAATTTAACTGTAGCTTTAGGAACACACAATAGACTGGACTGTACAAATCTAGTTACTTTGTTAGGTATAAGTTTGATGCTAGGCTGTCATGGAAAAGTCAAATTGATGTTTGTAAAAAATTATGTAGAACGATATATTAACGAATAGGGTTATTAGTTAACCTTAAAAGACAAGTTACCTATGAATATCTAAGAATGGCCTATTTTTCATTTTTTGAGAGTATATTAAGGTATGGATTAATTGTATGGGGAAATTGTGTAGACCTAGAAAAAAATTTTAGCTCTGCAGAAGAAAGCGGTGAGAATTATTAATTATGAATGCCAAACCACGTGATCAGTGTAGACTTTGTTCAAGCAATCCAAAATTTTAATTGTAGTAAACTTGTATATATTTTATGTTAGTTAAGAAAAATTTTAATACTTTTACTGTTAGAAATACTATCCATAGCTACAACACTAGAAATAGAGATAAACTTGAGTTACCAAAATGTAGGCTTACTAAATCGATGAGTTACCATAAGTATTTAGTTATTAAGTTTTGGAATAGGTTACCAGTAGCATGGCAAAAAATGCCAGTTTAGAGTTTAACAAATGTTCTGTATAACTGGTTTGTTATACACCCTTTTTATAAGTTGGAAGAATATTTTGAAATTAATATTCCAGACTTAATGTTGCAGATTTTAAAGTTTGTATATATAGCCTACTCTTTAGATTATTTTAATATAATATGCTGACATTACTATTTTCTACTTGTATTTTGTAACATAATTTTAACAATGTCCATCACAATATTTGTAAATTGTTGAAGGAAATAAAGTATTGTATTTATTGTAATACACGTGTTCATACAATCAAACAGATGGTCAAATAACATTTTAGCCCTCGAGCTCTAAGTTTCTTTTTCGTATAATGGGAGGCGATTTGTGGCTAATTTGCATACATTTATAACAACATAAAAAAACTATAAAAACTAGTTATTTGCTGCAAACCTACTTATATTTGGTATCAATATGTCCACAAATATATAGACTATCATATAATATATAAAACAAAACAGAAACATTATTAATCTATTTTTATGGTATTTAACATTTAGTTTATTTATTATTTAGTTTATTTATAACATTTATAAATTTATTGTCATAAATCGCAAAAGGGGGGAGCTATTCCATGGAAACAATGTTTTGATAGTAAAATAAGAAATGTGAGATAGCCAAAATACTCTAAATTTTATTAGGTTCAAGAAATTTACACATTATTTATCATATAAGCAAAAATAAATGTAATGTGATTCAAAAACTGCATTCAGTACATGACACTTATTTGATACAAAGTTCACACTCGTCAACGATTAAATTAAAATTTAAAAAACCACTATATTTAATTTAATCGTTGACGTTTGTCAACTATGTGCATCAAATAAGAGTCATGTTTGTTCAACTTAATTCTCACATATGAGACGCCGAGACAAAGACCTGATGATGAATCTCTTGATTTGAAACACGTCATCCAGTTCTCACTTGTGGACAGATTGATACACATAAGTAATGGTTGATCATCTATCTGGGGCTAAAATGACTGATTGTACTGTTACCATAGAAACAATAAATCCAAAAAATTCCTACTAATTTTGTATAAACACTACAGACTTCATTTACATATATTTAGCTAGAAACATGTTCTTTCAAATAAATACATATTTGATGAATGTTTATAATGGTGTATGTTTATAGGTGTTGATGACATTTTGAAGTGAAAGCTGAAAATTGTCTTGATTTTGATGAAATGTGTATGTTGCATTATAGTAGAAATGGATGAAATTATGTTAAATTAGGTTTATTTGGATTGAAATTAAAAAATCTGTTTTCAATAGGTGTAAAAATATTCATAAAAAATAACTAAATCCAGAAAAAAATTTAGTCACTTTCACTTTCTGGCTTTATATGGAAATTTACTTGTACTCACCATGTCAATTCGAACAATCAATAGTTGACGCATATTAATGTAACCGGAAATAACGTAGAATCCATAGATACCCAAAATGGTTCTCTAGCTCACTAGATATAAAGTATAATAATTTTTTGCTGATGTTTCTGAGTCGTGCCGGCGCCGAGGCTGACCGATAGATATCAGCCGACTGACAACACTACTAGAGTTAACCCAAGACACAAAATTGCCATTTAGAAAATAAGGATGCTGCCACTTCTTTAAAATTTAACTATGGGAAAAAATAAATTACAGGGCATTTTGTACTAAAATAAAGCCCTCTACAGGTACACTTAGCTTCCTATAAATACATTATCATTTTGTACAGATTGATTCATTTAAATTATTTTAATTTACAAATTTTTTATAGATGTACTACATTTTGAAGAAAATAATGCTAGGGTGAAAATATGAATCTAATGTATGCTTCACTTTCTTCAGCAAATCTATTTTTATTTCTTAAATTTACATCTCATATATGCTTATTATCTGTTCTTTTGATATAAATTTCAACTTATATTTATTTTTCATTAAGCCTATTATTTTTAAATATATATGCAGGGTTGAAAAACTAGGCGATTTTACAGACAATTTGGTCCAAAATTTCTATAGTTGCCAAATACTTTAGGCAAGGTAGAAATACAATACAAGTGAACGTCAAAATATACAAATTTATTACAAAGCAAGTACAAAATGTACAAATATTATGTGATTTCTTTGTAAATCCCTCTGGTCTGAGAAAAAGGTAAACATGTTTTACAAAAATCGATCACCATAATATTTATACATTTTGTTAGATATACATATTTAGTTCACTCGTATTTTATATATTTGTTCATTAACGTTTCAATGAGAACAGGGTTTCTATACTTGAGTTGTCTCAGGATCTCTACTATGATGATAGATTGCTGTGAATGTTTACCTTCACTGATATTGAGTCCTCACAATAAATCTCATGACAATTTGGCTTCAATCAAGCACAATAACAAATATAAATTTGACTCTCTGTAGTAATTTGAGCGTCAAATGTAGTGGTGCCCATTTGATGTTATGAGTAAAAACCAGCGAGCACAGAATAACACAGAGTGGCAATAGTCCGCCGCAAGTGAAGTCGGGCTGTCTAGCTAAGATGGCGGTAGGGAGGAATGAGTCACCCTACTACCGCGTGCCTCTGGCCTACTTTCTCATAACAACAGAAGTCATAAATCATCGCTGACTTTACGCTGATGCTCTGTTTCGGTTGTTTGAAATGTTTATTTTGAATTATGTTTTTATTTATTTTAATCACTCTAATTATGTTTTATTAGTGTACATAGTTCCATATAGTGGTTGTAGTATGTAGTTTTTATCTTAAAATGCCTTCTTTTGTAATGTATGACATTTTCAGTTAACTGTATATAGACTTATTAGTATTTATATATTCATACAGTAGCTATAATTTTATTCTCATAATACCTTCTTGTGTAGTGTATGGCTGTCATAATACATCTAAAACATATGCTGAAGGTATCGCTTTTCACATGTAAGACAGTGAAATACTGCATTTAAATCTAATCTTATTTCACAGCCAGCTACATTATCATGTAGTGCTTGTCGATAGCAAGGCTATCATCGAGATGTGTCTGACGATGATAACATTACTTTCGAAAGGCCTCACGAATAAAGTTATAAATATTGGTTTAAAACTGTGTTTAATTTAACAATTCTATGCAAAAAGTACATAATTCTTTATAGATTTATTTCATGGCGAATAAATTTGTTGCCAATATAAAATTACTACTGTTATACTGTATATTTTTCTCAAATTGTATTACATCTGAGTTACATAGCTTTTGGGATTAATTATTGACTTATATTGAACTTTAAAATAAGTTGTGAATTAGATTTTATGGCACACAAATATAAAACTAAGGCTTTAAGTATACTATACTGCAACTGTTTACATTATTTCATAACAATTAAGTATTTTTCTAAATGAGTACTACCAAAGGTAATACTATCAAAATAAGTATTATAAAATATAATACCATAATAACATTCATGCGTTATGTAGATTATGTATGGAGAAGAAACAGCTGTTTGTCTTTGTGATGATAAGTAAATTGATTTCAAACCGGGCAAAGGTCTGCCTGACAGCGTGCAGCGTCTCCTCCGTCTTAAACTGAAAAATATGAAAAAACTATCCATGCCAGAAAAAATGTTACGAATAAAAATGATGGTTCAACTCATTAAATACAACTTCCTCTCTGACGAAACATCTCTGACCAAAAAAATCCTCGCATGTCGAAAATTTCAAGTCACGATTTAAGAAACATAAAAATAGGTTTACTTTAAAATTGATTATGACTATGATTAAACATTAATTTCGTTTTATTGTTTAGCTTATTTTAATCCATAATTTATCTAGAATAAATATATTTAATTTTTACACGTGTGTAAGTAAGTTAAAGGACGGTGTATTTGAATTCGCATCACTGTGTTGAACGTAGTCAGCAGGACTGATCCGATCTTTCTATGTCTATCTAAAATGGCAGACTTAGCTTCACTGCACTAACACACTTTTAAAGCGGATTGCCTCTCTATGTTATTCTGTGTTCGTTGATAAAAACGGTTCATCAAACTTATCTGATAATCAATTATATATATATATAATATATATACCTCGTGTCTTTGGCATAATACTTCAGTGGAATTTCTCCTGTTTTGACGTCTATGAAACAAATGCTATTCCCTCCACATGTTGCCACTAGAGAAGTTGTTTTTCTTTTGTCATTTACATCAGGCTCAAAAGCACATTGCCAAACCTAAAATTCAATTATCATTACTAAAACAACATTTTTGACACATGTTCATAGTAAATAGTTGTAAACAGATACCATAGCACTGCAAAGACATATATTATAATAAGGGCTGTTTGCTGAAATATTTATTGCTATAAAGCTGATTTTATACATATTGGTGTATATATATATTTTGACGAGCGTGGAGTGGAGTTTCAAAAACAAACTACAGGTTACTTTACATTAGTAAGCCTAATCAATAAATATACTAATGAAAAAGACGCAACAAAGAACAAGTAACTGATCATTTTCAAAATTTGTTTGACTTTTATAAGAATCGAATTAGTGGAATATTATAGATCTATAAAATATCAATCTAGAAAATAAGACTAAAATTTAAAAAAGTAAATAATCTTATGTAAATAACAACAGAAGAGCAAGAGCACATAATCCCTTTAGTACTAACATCTCAATACAGCATGTTTTAGACATAAAATCTGTTATGTCATCAAATATAATTTAAAGTCATTATGAGGATCTAAGATATAAAAAAATCTACCAAATATCAGTCAAATCCTAAATAACGCCCAGAAACATATAAGCTTTTTACATTACATTTATGAAATAGCAGCTGTTGGCTGAAGACTTATTTAAACGACTAAACAAATAATAACACCAACATTCATCCATACAAATTTGTCAAAACATTTCTTCTTGAAATTATTCATTGAAAAACAAACAGGTTGAGATCCGTTAGCCCAGTCTAGTCCAATATAGTATTAACTGCAACGATTGTCCAGGAGTTTGTGACCTGTTAAAATTAAATAATGTAATCTTGAAACCAATGTTGTTATTAATTTACTGTTTGCATTCAAAGAGTACAACAGCCACTTTATTGACTAATAGCCCAATAGAATACATTAGAATATATGTGTATCAGGATGCATTATTATCATTTATAAAAATGTAATGTACAGCTAAATGAGAGAAATAAATATCATTCAAAATAATTCGGTTAATGAATGGCTACAATTATTGGGATAAACATAAAACCCACTATTGATGTATAAAGC
The DNA here is from genome assembly GCA_035578905.1 of Stictocephala bisonia. Classification (NCBI taxonomy): domain Eukaryota; kingdom Metazoa; phylum Arthropoda; class Insecta; order Hemiptera; family Membracidae; genus Stictocephala; species Stictocephala bisonia. The sequence goes on along the minus strand of JAQJVL010001749.1, from coordinate 105,203 downwards.
ATTATGAATATCAAAATGCCAAGGGCAATAACCAGGCTATATAAATATAACCAGTTTTTAACACGTCGAGGGCTAAGCCTGAAATGACAAAATTCATTATAATCCTAAAAAATCTTTTTACGTAAATAACTTTCCTTTTGATTAGTAAACTCCAAATATGATGATAGAAGTCATTGTGAGGTCGCTAAGGTGATGGATGATGACGTCATCAACTCAGCGGGTATATCCGTCGCTAGGATCTCAGTGACGGACTGTTGTTGCTGACAGCTGTATTGTTCACAAATAACAGTGTTCATTGTCACTATTAGAATCACTTTCAGACATGTTATTATGTTTTTCACAAAAACATAACCGCAAACACACCAATAAACTCACTAAATACAGTAATCAAAGATGGAATACGGGAACCGAAAATACTTCCAAACTTGGGACTGACGCACACAAATAACAATAGGGTGTTATGCAAGGTCCTGACAATGTAAGGTCCTACTTCGACGAGATCCGAGCTCACACTGATGAATCAACTGTGCAACTACATATGGCGGGTACATCCGCCACCAGAATGCACGGAGGGTCCGGCGGCACGGGTATAGCCGCGCCTAGCCACCGACGTGTTAAAAACAACAGTATGTAGTACAAACCTCATAACACATATGCTTTACGTATTAGTACACTTGCTTGTATCTTATCATATAATAAAGAATGGGGTTATAGAACAAAATATGATTTAAAAAATAATTAGTGAGAAAACAATACCTTAACCACAAAAAAAGTTACACTGCAAATAAAATGATCAATATTAAGACAAATATTTCAAATATTTCTTTTCTTAGAAACCGTGTTGGCACAAGTACAGCTTCTAAGGGCATTGGTCAATTTTTTTTTTCATCCGTTCTGTATAGTTGGCACTGGTGATGCAATGTTGTAACCTAGGCAATAGGCGATAGGTTCTATACTAGGTCCTCTTAATACCGACATACCGTCTGCTCAATGGTTGCTATCGGCGTGGACACTACTAATGAAGTTTGGGGTGTCCATGTCGGGTGGTAGTCATTGTCCGGATGTTTTGTAGGAGAGTACTATTAGGCTTGTCAATACCCAAAATCAGACCAATACTAAATAGTTCGGATTTCACGTACAGCTGTAGGTCCCTGAACTCGGTTAGTAACCAGACTATACAGGTCATCCACACTCATACAATCATTCATATACGCTTTAAAATTTGCAAACAGTTATGTTGCCATCTCAAATGTAATTAAGAATTGTTTACTTCTAATGGTTTTATATAGCAAATCTACTACTGGTGTGCATAAATATAGCAAATTTACGTCGGTTATATATGACTGATGCTTTATTTATAATTATTTACTGCAATTCAAGTGTAGTTTGACTCTTCACAATATACTGTACTATACCGTACTATATTTGAAAGAGCATGTGTACTGGCTATGTGAATAAGTCATGAAGTTTTATTTACACATATAGAACATATACAATGTTATAATTTATAAATCTTTTATTGTTGTTATTCCTTACAGGTATCCTTTTATTGTTTGTTATGTTTTAACTTATTGTTATAATTAGTTTTAAGACACGTTGTCTAGAAGTAAGCCATTGCAAAAAATGTCCGTTGAAATAAAATAAAACTATGGTTTAAATTAGTAGTTTTAAAGAAGGAATTTTAGGGTTGAACATCAGAAAAAATGCTGTGGAAAAACTTGGTCGGTATGTGCTAGTCACTTACCATAACGGCAGCCAACAAGTTAATTCTGGTATTATAATTTACGTTGCAGTTACTATATTCAGGTGTGTTAAATTTAATATTAAAAAAGTTTTTTTCAATTAATGATATGACCAATTTTTTATTGAATGGCGCTCTATAGAAATGCTGAGTAGGAGATAAGCACTTCCAAGATAAGAGGTTAACTGTTTTAAATTTTTTAGGGCACTTTCTGCTCTTCTCACATACCAAACTTTTAAAGAATTAGTTTATTCTTAACAATTACTTGTTCTAAACTTATTAGGCCTAATACGATTTCACCGTCATTGATTGCGTAAATTCAGAAAATCAATTAGGACTACGTCAATTTTGTAGAGTGAAATGTTTTTCTAGGGAAATTATATATATCATACCATTTGAAAATGCTTGAATGAGTACACGCTTACCTGAGTTTGCACGTCAGCAGTATCATTCTTTTTGGAATGGCATCTCAAAAAATGAGTTGGATCATAGTCCAATACATTACCATTTATAATGGATCCTTCTCTCTTGTTTGAAGATTTTGAATCCTTCTCCATTCTTCCCCTTTAAGCCTAAAAATATGATTGCAGCATGTGAACTAAGCAATAAAATTGTGCTGAGGTGACAGAAAATTGCTTGTACTATTGTAACACCAGCACATACAATCAAGTAAAGGAAAACTGTAAAAATGACAAGTGTTCTTCTATAATGTCAAATGTATCACCTACAATTAATAGTAAACTAGCAATAAATTACATGTACTAGCCTTCAATCAGAACAGTTACAATTTACGTTGTTTGAAGATAAATATACAAATTTTCTGCCACATTTGTTGATTTGATGATTTCCCGCCAAGCAGCAAGCAATATTATTTTTAGCATTAAAGAATGCAGCAGACGATAAGAACCTATCCATGTCTACATATGAACTGTGTTCTGCTTATTTTCACTCTTTCTTGTACGATGCAAGCCAATCGAACCAAAAATAATACACTTTGATATATATGTATAAAATAAGTACACTAGTTCATCATTCATTTAAAGATTAATAGTGACTATCTAAGATTCTTTTGACTGGCCGCGAAGTCCAACGCGAGAGCCATACAACATAAGTACTGTCATTGATTTTACTATATAAATGTACTATATCTATGTATAGTAAAATCAATGGTACTGCACAGTTTCTTTGATAGTGGCGTTGTGCCACCGGCTGCAGACGAAGGAATGTTGGGGGACTGTGTGGTCACCAGCAGCCAGATCCGCGTTCTCAGGCAGGTATAGTTCAATTTTTATAATGGTAGACTCAGGGTCGGAAAGGGGCGAGGAAAAGTATCATTTAAATGGCGTCTTACAAACAGTCGCTCAAATTAGGTCACTCATCTTTATAATAACAAATATTCATTAATGCTTTTTTTTTTGTTGACAAACACTACCAGTAACCGCCTAGCTTTGAAAAGCCTGACAGCCATAGTTCTTACATGAATATACATCGTTGAAGGTTCTAACCCAAAGTCCACATTGGTATTGATCAATCCACCCACCCATACACGTGCAGTGGTAATGACCCACCCGCCCACCCATACACGTACAGTGGTAATGACCCATCCACCCACCCATACACATACAGAGGTAATGACCCACCCGCCCACACATACACATACAGAGGTCCGCAGGAAAGACTCATCGGACTGCATTCATTCGCTTAGGTTAGTAGTGCACTGCCGAGTTTAAGGTTATAAAAATGTTACTATAAACCCCTACAAACCATTACACCTACAATGTATATTAAATCAATGTAAAAAAAATCGCACGCTCATTCACACCTTTGCTGTTTTATTAAAGCATCAAATTGTAATGATGACTATACCATTTTAATCTACGTTTCATAAATGTACTCTTCATTATATGGAAGGGTACATTTATTTATAATCTTATTGTATTACAGAGTAAACCCTGAGACAGAGGACCCGTATAAAATTAACAACAAAATCAGGACACGAGAGATTTTTTTGTCAGAAAAACTTAAAGTGAGAAAGTTTTAGATAAATGAAATTAAGTCTTTTGTATAAACTATTTGTTTACTTATTTTTCATAAAATCAATGGTTGATTCACAAAATTCAAATCAACTCCTTTTTATTGCCATAGACAACGACCATTGTATATTGCTCATGTCAAGCATATTAGACTAAAATTTATATCAGTCACACTACAAAATTCTCATTCAAATATATAATAAATTGTTGCATTAATTCGTACCCGCTTGTTGGTGTACATAGTGGTTTCATTTGATCCTGGCTCGTACGCAGGACTTATTTCGGGAGTGTCTAATGAGGGAGGGGGGTCATAGAAGAGGTAGTAAGGCGGGGGGGGGGGGATACAAACGATCCGAGGTAACAGAAAACAAAGGTAGAGCCATTTTTCAATAGTGGTGCTGTGATACCTAACTTAAATTACGGAGGATTATTTTATTATGTGATTGCAGCTAATTGTTTTATCAAATATCCAAGTACTTACGTCAATATAACGTGAATTTTTTACAATAATATGTTTCTTTATGGTTACTTGTTGCAAAATAATTTCTACTAAAAGGCAATGAGTATAATGGAAGCAGGAATTGATATGTTGACCTGAGTTTAATATGTACAAGAATAGTGAATAAACCGTTCACTCCATGAAAAAATATTTTATTTAAGAGATTTAATTTAATATATATACACCTTTCCGCTTTTTTCCTGGCCAAAAATTATATTTTAAAATAAATAATCTGTGGTATTAAATTTAGGATTTTTTCTGTACCGTATATTATAATTAAATTATTTTTAACATCTCATATAGTTATGCTCATTATAACATACAGATAAAACATTTAATTATTTAATAAGGCAACAAATATGTGTAAATGGTCGCGTGGCATTCAACTAGTAGCTTAGTGGCCTGCGTGGATCAGACCAGTAACGCCATAGCCTACTAACAATGTGTCGTGACTCAACGGCGAAATGGTGCAGCCCTTGTACTATGTAGCATAGCTCTGGAGCTTTCCTACTCTTTCTCGCTAGCTTTTCTCAACACATGGCTGGGTGAGTGTTAAAACACTCAGGACGCCCCCTTTGTATAGTTCAATTTCTATAATAGTAGACTCGGGCTCCGGAAACGGTGATAGGCGAGGAAGAGAACCATTGTAAAGTGCGTCTTATAAACATTCGTTCAAATTAGGGAACTCGATGCAAGAATGACTCATCGAACTGCATTCATTTGTTTAGGTTAATAGTGCACGACCAATTCTACGGTTATAAAAATTGTAGTATTCGTCCATGGCTCTTTTATCACCTCATTATCTTTTCTGTCTTTTAGTTATCTTATTTATATTCAGCATGTCTTTGGGTCTAGTTGACATGTGATAAAATATCAGTTTTTGATGTTGTTGCTTATTTTGTAGCATAGCTCTACAGTAGTTTCCTATCTCTTTTGTAGGTTATTGATCATTATCTCTTACTATTCATATTAGACTTACACGAATGAATGTAAGAAGTGAGTGAGTTGTTTAAATAAACATCTATATGTAGACTGTCACTAACGAGCAGCATGATTTAGAAGTAGCAAATCTACTTCTCTAATCAAAACCAATTTCGGTATATCAGCCTTTTCTAACCAGCGTCAGGTAGATTGCATTTTGTTGAATTGTTCAAAAGCATTTGATAGAGTGAAACATGATAGCACAGAATATAGACAGATACAGAAGCCCCACGGTATAGGAAATAATGAAACGGGCAGTTAGTGGTATTTCTCAAAATGAAGGCGTTGAGACGGTCGCTAACTGGCGCGGCGTTGCCAGATCATAGTGCGGGATTCCCGTTTTCCCACAGTGGAGGGAGGAATACAGAATGGACAGACGAAACTCCAACCGACAGTCAGACAGGGCACTGAGGGCAAGGCCCGGAATAGGCCTACCCCCGCTTACGTTCACTGAGTTGCATTTACTTTTGACCCTATACATCCTTTTGTTTGAATTTTAGCCAAATTCTTCTAATACATAAGTTATACGTTAAGCAAATTAAAACTATTTTATGCACTTCTAAATAAAGGGGATTCGTAATAAACAAGTTTATGAAACATTTATGATAATTTATCAAATTAAATTATGAAACAATTAATTGTTTAAGGAAGATAAAATAACGATGGATGATAAGAAAAACAAAATATTCATTCTGCAGTTAGCTTGGGCATTGTCAGTGATATTACACCACGAGGAACTATAAAATATAACATATAATTTAGACATACATACTATACATAATTTATTCACCACAATTTCTCGATACATCCCTCTCATAAGCTCATTATTTTTATAAATTTTTATTAGGGCTTACTATTTTTAAACCTTTCAATAGCCAAATTGATTGATTTTTTTTACTTATTTTATACCGACTGAATATCATCAATATTTATAGATACTATATACTGTACCTGAGCAGATACAGAGACAAGCAAATTGTATTGATAGAACATGCTTATAAAGATCCTTGAAACATATAATTAGAAGTTATACTTTTAACTATCGATACATTTATGAACTATTTACATTAATAAACATTTGATTAAACCCAAAAACAAAACACAAATTGTTACATAAATACGCCCTAAAAGTGTTATACAATACAAAATAAATACTGTAAACACATAGTAAACATATAGACTATTTTAAAAATTATATCTTATCACCAAAATTTCTCATATCTCGATCTTTCATAACCACATTATTTTTATTCATCTTACTCAACCCTCTATTTTCTACGTCCCTTTTCACATTTTTAAACCTTTCAATTTGGCCAAAGGGCGCTTATTACTGCTTGTAGATAATTTAAAGTGGACAGATTAAGAGACAAAAAAGGAATATTGGTGACACAGTTAAAAGACTGATTTATATCCAAGTCTTTAGAACAGATAAAAGTCTTAAACACAATTACTAAGAGAAATTAAATTATCAAATTATGTATGGAAACATAACCATACAAATTAGTTACTTCACAAGACAATTTGTTCGTCATGACATTCGAATGACCGCTACTCTGTAAAGGATAATTCTTTCCAAGTCCAGTTTGCGACAATTAATTCTCTTAAATAGCCCTTTCATTGAATACCAAACTTGGCTTAGATTTAAGATGTTCGTTCAACTCCTCACAGGCCGTACCAGTGAAAGGATGAAAAGTCACTAATGGTATGAAAAAGTAGGTTTTTGTGACCAAGATGATGTGCAAGATTTCACTTTTATATGTTAAGTCATATAAAAGCTGTGACAGCGTTTCTATATTTTTTTCACCTTGTATGCACGCTATGTACATATTGCCGACGTTTCAAGTGCATTGCAGTTTCATCTTCAGGGCAACATACTCTGTTACTAGATCCACAGAGTATATGTAATGTACCTGGTGATGAGTATGTCACCCTGAAGATGAGAGCTGCAATGCACTCGAAACGTCGGCAACGTTAGTAATTATTAGTTAGAGTAATTAGTGTGACGACTCCCCAGTCTTGAAGACAGCGGAGAGGATACCGAAGGTAAAAGGTAAAAAAAGGTACATAGCAATCAGACACGGTCCTACCCGGATTATGATAATGTAAATAGTTTGGTCTAACGTGGAGTTTATATCAAACTGGTTTCACTTATTCATTTTAACGATTAGTCACCAAATACGAATGTGGGTATACTTTTGCTGCAGGAAATGTATCGCATAGATCAGTGAAGTAAGGTGTGTGAATGGTGTGCGACTGCAGCATTCGTCAGTCGTCACATTCACTCCGTGAACGCTGATAGCGCTACCATAAGGTTGAAGACGGGCTTTGCTAAACACTTTAACATTTTAATTTAGTATTTTTCAGTTTACTCATGGCATTGTTACAGTTTTAGACAATAGAAGATAATTGGCAATGCGGGGACAAGACGCAGAAGACGTTTGATTAATTTATATTAACACATGGCACAAATGGCTCGAGGAAAATAATCTAGGCCTAAATGATGTGTATTATTTAAAAAATTAAAAAAATATTCAAAAAACGTTGTCTCTTCCAAGATGTAAAGGTAAAATGTAATTTTTGAGATAAATAGCTATAGTTTGATGCTCCACTTGTAAGTTTTATTTGTGTACTACCCTTTTACTGGTTTTAGGAGTTTTTTGTTTTGTTTTAGCCCTTTGCGATCAACATTGAAATATATGGGTTGTCCTCTGCGGACGCGTGGCCTGGCTCACGGCCCACAGCCATTTTTGCGCCAACTCATATTAGTTTCGACTTGTGTTGTCCTCAGCGCACGCGTGGCCCGGCTGACTGGCCACTATAGAATTCCTTCTACGGTCGTATGGCCCGTGTGACTGCCCAATAAATTCGTTCTCCATTTAGAAATAATTACATTGTGCTGGTTCAGCCGTAAAGTGCTGACATCAAACGAGAAACTATTGAACTAAATGAAACACCAGCTGTTTTTATTTTACTGCCAATCAAATCACAGGAGAATATAAAATAACAACGTGTCTTCCACATACACTTATTCACGTAGGCTATTGCAGTGAATGTTTGACAGTTGTCAAACAAAAAGTTTAAAACCCAATAATAACCATGATACGATTGTAACAGCAATAGCCTAATTAATTTTTTAATTTCATTTTATTTTGCAATAATATTTTAATTTCATTTTATTGTAGTGTGTATTGGGTTCAATAAATGTCTTTTCATAATTTTGTATTTTAATAATTTCTTATTTGTAGTTACACCAACACAACAGTTACTTAAGGATATAAACAATCATCATAATAATTATTTATTTATAAAACGTTGGTAAACTATTTTTATTCACGATAAAGTAATGTGACAAATCCATTGTGAGTGCATATGTAACAAATATATTTATAGAGAATTTCGTTATTAAATAAATAGCAAGGTAAACTTTTTTAATTTTATCGAATACTAATAATTTTCAATATAAATGTTATGTACAAAATAGACAGTCAGGATATTAATTATTATAATAAAATAGCAAATTTTAATAGTGACTGCACAAGTAGATTTGAAAACTATCATTTATTTAATTTTGTTAAATAAGTAACCAATGAAACTAGTATTTTACAATTAAATTGACGTTCATATTTATTAAATGGTCTGTTTAAATGTATAATTTACAATAGTTTTATAAAGTATCGGGTACTAGTTTTTAAATTTTAAATATCCGATGTCAATATTGCCGCTTGTAGCAGTAAATAATTCCGAGTTGATGGGAGGTAGCCGCCATTTTAAATACCGAGCTGGTGCTGAGAACGTCACGGCCCGGGAGACGGGCCACGCGAGCGGCGAGGACAACTCACCAATAAATTATTCCGAGCTGTCTGGAATTTGTTGTGGCCCGGCAGCCGGGCCGCACGATCGCAAAGGGTTAGGAGCATTTACCCCTTAATATTTATCCTGTTCAAAATCTGATATTGTATTTAGTTTCAGGAGAGAAATGGCTTTAAATTGATACATCACTTGAGTAGATTAGATCAGTTTTTAAAATTTTTCACTTTTAAAATTTTCAGTTTTTTAGCCCCCGATACCACAAATGTTTGAGTTATTAAGCTGAAATTCATATATAAGTTGCGCGTTTGTTACACGTGTGGAACTGTGAATGTTTGGACATTTTACTAAAGATTTTCTTCAACTTAGGTAATAAAAATTACTTTTTAGTGATTTTTTCCATTGGGGACATTGGGGAAGTTTTGGGGTAAAAAAGCCGCCATCTTGTTTATGAGTGAAAAATGTAAACTTTTGTGCATTTTTCTGGAGGTTTCAGACAGAGAGCTTCAATTCAAGTATACCCGGGTAAGACGCCGGGAAATGCCTCAACATTTATGTCAGTGAGTCAGTCAGTCACTACATCGAGCTTTATAGTATATAGATTGACTGAGTTTTATTCAGATTTTTTTTTTACAGACGGAAAGGATGCAGGAAGTAGATGACCACGTGATGGGCGCGCGTTCTTTGAACTTTGCCTCAAATATTATTTTCCATCTAGTTTGAAGGAAACAGTGTTCGTTCTAACATATGAGATGCCGACACAACGTTGAGCGTATTTTAAGGCGAATATGAACGATGATATGAGTGTAGCCTGGTTACTAACTGAGTTTAACTGTTCCTCAGAAAGTGCAATTTATTAATAGCCCAACAGCCAGGGCAACTATCGGACCTGGAGCTTTCCGTAAAATCCGAACCACGTAGTATTGGTCTGATTTTCAGCTAACAGACAAGTCTGACACTCAGTTCTCTTCTCTACACAACATCCGAACCTTGACTACCATCCAACATGAACACCCCATACATCTCTAGTAGTGTCCACGTCGATGGCAACATTGTGCGGACGCCGTATCGGTATTAAGAGGACCGAACATGGAACCTATCGCCTTCAATCTCCCAAAAACTTTGTCCCCATTCGAGATTTATGTTCCTTTAAACATTTTTTACCCATTTAAAACTGTAAAAAATAATAGTAATAATCCAAAACCTAATTTTTTCTTAAACTAGGAGATACCACAGCACGCTACGTGTGCAAAACCCCGTTACTGGCTACGCTCATTTCGCTCACTCGTGTAATTTTGTTATTTTTCTTCGTATTACATGCTTAACATTGTTTCAATACACTGTTTAAAAATAACCTCTTATGTCAAGTGTGCAACAGTGTCAACCGTGCACGTCATAAGCGTTCTCATTGTTAGGGTAACAATGATTTGCTAGTATTGGGATATTAGTTATCTTCCTTAATTTAGATTTTTAAGAAAAACTGTTGACAAATCCCCTCTTAGTATATGTCTATAGCCTATAATGAATGTTTATAGCTAATTTCTTGGTCTTATGATTTTTGAAAATTTGTGATTAGTCAGTGTTGTTTGGCTTTAATAATACTTAGAGAAATCATCTCCCTAGCCACGATAAAATTGGAAAACATTTGTTCTTTGTAATAGGATTATTTATGTTTTATATTTATCTAATTTTCAGTTAGTCATGTTTTGAGCGAAAACAGCACCCTACTGATGATTACCTGAAGAAACGTTTAAAATAATGTATTTTTTAAATAGTTGATTAAGCTACGTGTATGGAATTTTAGTCTGACAACTCCAATAAAATAATAAAGTATACAAAATAATTTTACTAACATTTATGTAGACTATTATTTACAAATTTGCAAGTATTTATTATTATTATTATTACTATCTTAAATACATGCATGATAGTACGCTTTTAGACTTTATTCATTTACACGGGCCTTTACACAGGCAAAATATTTTTCCATATGTTTTATTTACTTATTTTTACTCGTGTGTACAAAATCTAGGTCTCACCAAGTTATGCAAAATTTGTCGGTGAAGACTTATAGTAAACAAGAGAAACAAACACGTATAATAGGAAAGAATACCTGATTATTTTAATTTTGTTATAGTAATTACTAAGATTGGGCGGTTTAGGGCAGGCACCGAATCAAACAAACAATAATTGTCGATAAAAAATGTTTATATGAACATTACGTTTTAACAGTAAAAGATGTACAGTAATATTAAACTCCGCATGTGCATCATTGTTGGACTGCTCGTGCCATACACGCGGGACTTTTGCAGTTGACTAGCCTGAGAGACCAGAGACGATGATGCGTAGCGAGGGATTTCTCCCTAGCCGGCTGTGCCGGCCGGCCAGCCACAGTTTGGCAACCGCGCTTGGCCGGTTTTTACCACTAGCGCCGCGTATGATCTGGCCGGTGAGTTAAGCGATCTCGCGTTTCAAAATTTAGCATTGCGTGGGGC